>JAPYZA010017773.1:0-12446 GCA_030522685.1 Eupelmus azureus
AAAACAAAAGCAAACTTGTAGGTGCGCGCGCGCGAGGCGACGACGACAAACTCTGTCCTGTCAAACTCCTGTCAAACCTCAAACCCGCAAACCTCGATCCCGCTCTGTCCCCATCCTCGATATGTGTAATCCCCATCCCACTTTGCTGACTGCTCATTTTGAGAAGAACGGAAAAGAAGCAATCAAGAGCATCGTATTACTCAGAGTTTGATAACGCAAAGGTCTTTTTCTTAGCGAATGTATAGCGCTCTCCTTTCTTTCTGCATTTTTTTTTCCCGAAAATAAGCGAAAAAAAAACGAACATGCACGCGCACACGCTCATCACACACGCAAAATAGAGGATTATTTCCTTGCAATCACACAAACACACACCCAACCCCGAAAGAAAAACTTGTAATCCCCGATCGCTAATGTACTATTTGCTCCTCGATGTATTTATTGTACTTGGAGTCATTCCTGTGTATATCCCTCGAATTTAAAGGTTTGAAGTTAATTAAAGGCTAAACGAAAAGACGATGATTGTAAACGAGAATGCGAGAGCGAGAGTGAGTAAGAAAAACATTGTAAACGAGTATGAGAAAGGCATAGAAACCTGCGCAATTTATAAAGTCTCCCTTTGTACCTTGGTAAAAAAAAAAAAATCCTCTGTTTTCTTGTAAAATTCTAGAAAAGGTAACCGAGCCCGCCTTGAATTTCCTTCTGAGCCACACACTGTCCCCGCTAAATATTACGTTTCCCCCTCTGTTTATCCTCTCTCTCTCTCCCATTCTGCAGTATACTCCTTATTCCCGAACCTAAGCCTGTGCAGGAAACTAGCGTTGATAAATCGTCGTATACTGTTATGCATAAACTACACATAATAATTATTATAGTAAACGATACATAAAGTATGATATATTTCTCTATCCATTAAGGAGGAAGACTACAAAATACAGATAAAAGAAAAAATGTAATTGCGCGCGAGCGTAAATGTACACACGCATTATACATATTACACACACTTGGAGTATAAATGAACAAAAAGAAAAAAAGTAATAATGGTTTTAAAAAGGCAGAACACAAATACACGAATTGAATACACGTACATAAAAACATTGTAAACAATTTTTGGAAAACACGTACAATTGTTGTTTTCTTGGCGAAGAATGAGAGGCAAAAAAGTTAAATGAAACCGAGGTATACTCCACGCAATTATACAAAGCAGCCCCGCATATTGCCCAGTGAGCACGTCATTTTGTACGCTTGGGAGTTGTGAGGTCGTCTGAATAAACATTGTCTGGTGAATTATAAAACTATCTTCTATTTATTGAACGAATTCCTCAACTTTATACCTACCTACCTGTATACCTTTTCCTTGATCTTATTATTGAAACTTGAAAAGCAAAATTATTTTGAAATGTTACATTCATTTTATAATATACTTTTGATTTTACAATAAATTATTATGTTTTAAATTGATATTTGTCAAAAATTGAAAAGACTATCTAAGACTATTCTTACATTTGAACTGATGAACAAAAAAAAAATAAAAAAAATAAGAATAAAAGAAAATATTTGATAAATTTAAAAGAATTATATGAATGGAAAAAATAAAAAAATAAAAAAAAATGGAAAAAAAGGAAAAAAGAAAAAAATTCGAAAAATGAAAAAATTGCAAAACAAAAAATGAAAAAGATCAGAAGAAAAATTTAAACTAGAAATATAAATTTCAAAAATTGGATACAATTTCTGGACATGAAGTTCGTCAGAGACTGGATGAATCAACTACTTCTATCGTCGTTGGGTCGCAAAGTCCATTTCTACTCTTTAAAAATATTTCCATGAGCGATACAAACTTATCTTTGAAATGAATAAAAATGAAACAAAGTTTTCTTATAATATTGAACAATTTAAAAATAAATTTTATGTACATAAGATAACTTTAAAGTTAAAAAATACGTTTTTTAATACAATTTTACAAAATTTTAATTTCAATAATGTATCTCTTAAAAAAAAGTTTTATTAGAAATTTATTAGATATATTAATTATTTTATTTAATTTATGTATTTATACAAAAAATACTTTAGAATTAAATTTAAAGTTAGAATAAATTGACTTACAAAAACAATAGTTACTTTATTTTTATTACAAAGCATTACAACTATTACAATTACATTATTCTACTCTGGAAGTAAACTGCTGGAAATATCATCGCATCAAAAGAGAACATCAGTGAAAATCGCCGTGGGGTCGCAAAGTCCAACAACTGCCTGAAACAAAAAATATTATACATAAAAAAATTGATGTGTAAAGTTATTTTCTTTTTTTGAAATTTCAATATTTGTTGTTTCGACATTCAAAATGTCATAAGATAAACCGAACGACCAATAGTCCTTGAATGTAATAACGCGCGCGTTATCGCACTTTTTGCATCATACTTCCCGGATTTCGTTATCTGGTCCTTGGATTAGCCGAGCTTTAACGCCGACCATGAACTGTCCGAGTGTAGCTTGCTGTCGATAATTGAAAGAAGCTTTAATACCTTTCATATATTTACGAAAAAAAAATAACTTGCTCACAATCGTATTTTACGCTTTTTTAATTGTCGTATTTGTTATTTGCTCTCGCGCCTTATCACAAGCTGCTACTGTACCAACTGAAACTTCAAATTGTTTCGAAAATTAGTTTCTACATTCGAATAAAAACATATCGTGTTTTGTAAAAATTATTCTAAATCAATTAAACACTTTTTTACAATTCCCACTTGATACGCGTGACCCTTAAGCCGATATCAATTTAATAACGACAAAAGATCACTAAATTCTCAACTCAATTACAATTCAATCCACAACCCCAATTCGCCACATCACTAATCACTATAGTGATTACCATAGAGAACCACTCACTTTCCCCGTTAACAACAATAACCCTCAGACACCAAACCATACAACCCCTCGAAAAAACCCAATCTCCCACCTTCTTCACCTCCACAAGAAAAAAAGACACACCAGGGCGCGCACGTGCGTGTGTATTACCGAGCTTGCGGCCGGGTGCGGGGGAGGGAGTGAAAGTCATGACCCGGGCGCTATATGCGTTCGGCGTAAACAGCGCGCGGAGAAGCGCACGTGGCGACAGGTGGGCGTACGGGTTGCCTCCCTCAGCGCTATACTATATAGCTCGTGACTTTTTCGAGCCTCTCGTGGATTTCCCGCGGCTGCATCCGACGTGAACTTTGAACTTGAACTGTTATTGAAGCTGCATATATCGATGGGATGCGCGTGCCGGATCCCAGCCGATTGGGAGCTTAAGGAAAGTTTGATTTGTGGCTTGGGGGATTTTTATTAGTTTCTGGCACGTGCGCTTTGGAAATGGATGTTATTGCCGGTGCGGATTTTGAGAAGTTTGATGTTTTTGCGGTTTGATTAAAGTTTTGTTTGTGAAGGTGTGGGCTAAGTGTTGTTGGAGGGATTTATGTGTCGCGCTGTTTTGTGGTAATTCGACTGTGTTTTAATAAATGGTTACGAGCTTTTTAATTTTTATATGACTTTTAGGTAATTAGTTAAACGTAAACTGCCTTAATGTACTTATTATTTCTAATATGTTCGAAAAAATAAGATTTATTTATTTTTGGGACAATCCAGACCCATTAACTCAGTAATAATAAGCTTCCAAAACGCACCTGAATCGGTAAAAAAAACACTTTCACTGCCCTTATCACCAATCACCAACCTAACTCCCCACATAATCCAACAACCAGATATAAATCAGCTTGAAAACTACACGCGCTCCAAAGACTCAATCAATCCCCCCTAAAAAACCTCTTAAAACCTAATTTCTCAACTCTTTCAGCGGACCCACCTCAACGTCGCTGCAGCGCTCAAGCCGCAAGATTAACGAGCCAAGCATAAACCCCATTCATCGCAGCGGCCCAAACGAAATCGATACGCTATCATAACCCAATTGATTAATTAACCCTACCCAAGGCACAATGAATCAGCCAGAAAATGTCGATCGGAAAACTCGATGACTCACGACAGGTGCACACCTGGAGATCTCTCTTACAGCGCGTATAACGAGATATTAGATTAGAGACGTGTAAGACAAATTGCGCCCGCGGCGCAAAGTCGCGTTCTTTTTTTTTTGCTTTGACGGAGAGTTGGTGTGATGAACGAGCGGATGATAATTGGAGGGAATCGCGCGCGTTAACGGCGCGGCGTCTTGGCTTGTGTCTGCTGCTTTCATGAATGGATGTGTTTAAGAGAGAGGAGTGCAGTGACTTGCGTCTATTGATGCGAGTGGAGTCGGCGCTAGGAGGATGTAAATATTAATAGTGGCTGGACGGGAGGTGATTTATTGGGAGGGTAATTGAAAATTTCTCGGGCGTTTAGGTGGCTGATGATTCTGAGGCGTTGATTGGGATGAGGGTTTTGGGTGATCGTGTTGATTTTTGAGGAGTTTTTGGTTGGTTGTAAGTTTGGTTTTGTGGGTTTGTTGTGTTGAGTTGCAAGGAATTGTTTATGGATAAATGATGAATAATAATTAATGTATTTTAATTAACATATTTTTTTTGGAAGTGTTACATTATAATTATTTATAAAATTCTTTATTTTCCAATATGATTTCTATTATGGCAAAAATTTGATTAAATAGATGATTTGATAATAACAAAATTTTCGTCAAGATAAATGGAGCATAATCTTGAACGATCGAAGGTTAGCTTCATTCTTCGTCCAACTATAATTTCGCTACTATCGCCATTTCACTCCGCCATCATAAATCAAACATCCGCAAATTCCATGATAAACCCGAACCCACTTAAAAACAAAACAAACTGGCCACCTCACCTCAATCAAAAATTACTTGCGCTAACATTTCGTTTAATTTCTCATCGTCTCCCTCCGCGAAAAAATCTCCTTTAACCTTCTCTCCTTCTCCCATTCCCCTTTATATTTGCCCTACCGCTGCATCTGCCCTCGGAGCGTCGAGGCTGAGCTGGAGCGAACCCTTTGAAGCATTCGCTCTCTGCCCCCACTCTTTTAAAGGAGCCATATACCGAAGAAAAAGACAGGACAAAAAAACCACTGTCCTTACGTCGGTCGCTCTTCGAGGCGCGCCGAATGACCCGGGCACGCGTTAACATGGTTTTTAAGGCGCGTTTTACGAGCGGAAAGCTGGATTCCAGCGAGTAAATTGTTTCACGCGAGTCGTCGAAGTATTCCGCGTCGCGATTATCGAGTCCGCGTAACAAAGGCGCCTTTATCTTCCGCGTCGCGATTATCGAGTCCGCGTAACAAAGGCGCCTTTATCACATTTCGATTCCGCTTCATAATATAACAAAATCAAAAATTACCCCAACCACCACCTCTAACCAACAAAACGAACGCCAAACCTATCCTCTCTCCCCACCAAACGCAGCGAGCGGCTCAACAAAAAGACGACACACACATCCTTCCTTCCCAGAAAACCTCCCCGTTCTATCCGCTCGGCTAAAAGAAAAGCATCGCCGCGCCGACCTTCGTACTCATCCGCTCCAATAAAACCCCGTCGAAAAATCATCTCTCCAAGCGCGCACAAAAGCCCCCTACACCATACACACACACCCAGACTCGTACTATACTCTCGTCGCGCGTGGGCAAAGACCGGCGTGTCCCTGATATCGAGCTCTCTCTCTCTCTCTCTAGCATTCCCAGACTGGACCCTGCTTGCGCTTTGCTCTTTCTCTCTTCTTCTTTTCTTCTGCGAACGCGCGCTCGCTCCCTCCTCCTCATTATTCTCCTTCGCGCGCGCGCGCGCGAGAGAGAGAGCTCGTCATAATGCCTCGGCGCGACTTAGAGGAGACGCGAGAGCCGCGCGTTCAAGGTCCAGGAGAGAGCGAGGTCGCCAGACGCGGGAGAGGATGTGTGTGTGTGTGTGTGTGTGGGTATGTGTATACGACACCCCTGCGCGCGCTGCACGCGGGCGCGATGCCCTTCGAGATGTTTTCTGTGGAAGGAGGATGAGGCTTGCGGCGTGGATTGAGTGGGCTTTTGTTGGGAGAGGGAGGGTGGTGGTTTTTTTTGAGGTGCGGTTTTGGTGGATTTTTTGGGGAGGGGTTTGATTGGTTGGAATAATGTGGGATTAGGCTAATTGTGGATGGGCGGTTTGTATCGAAATTTAGTTACTTCGAAGATTTGTAAAGAGTTGAAATAAGTCGAACGATGCACTACAACTTCATAAATCAAAGCTCACCCATTACACCGCTCTCCTCAACAAAATAGCCAAATTTTCCACTGACCTCCCGAACCAGACGTCAACCCCGCGCTGAAATACGAAGCCCCCCCAAAGCAGCACCTGCAAAAAAGCTCCCATCACAAATCAGCCTTTTTTCCCCAATCTAATAAAGCCCGACCTTATACCAGCAGCGAAGCCAAGCACCCAGCCATTTCCCCCCTGAAAAATCATCTCCTTCACCTACGCTCCGTCATCCGACACCCCCGGCACCTATAAGATCATACCCGTGTCCGGAATTCCAACGCGCAAAATTAGAGATCGCGCGGACAGGGAGACACATTCGCAGAAAAAGGATACATAATGGCGACGTCCCCCTCCCTCTCCTCGCTTTTCCTCAATGAAACTTTACGCGCACGCTATATTTCTCCCCTCGACCTCGCCGCCGCCGAGCGCGTCTGTCTTCTCGTATTCACATTCTAATTTTTTTTCTCTTCTCCTCCAGCCGGCTACTTTTACCCGCGCTCCGACTGCTATACGGCTTATCTTATCGGCGCGGCTTGTGTGCTCCGGTTCATATGTGCCTTGTATGTATATGTATATACGCGTGCGAGGCTGTGTCTGTCCTTCGGCGGACAATGGGAGGTGTAGTGTTGCGCGGCCCTTGAACTATTTTGTGGTGTATGGGAGCTGGGCTGGCTTTTCTTCTTTCTTGTTTCCGAGCTGTTTGAAGTTTGTGGAGGTTTTTGGATAAGGTTAAGTGTAGCTTCGGGAATCGAGGGCGACTCGCGGCGCGTGGAATAAATTATTGGGTTTTGAGTTCTTCGAGATGATGAGTAGTTTGGTGTTTGGAGAGTGAGTGGCTGAAGTTTTGATTAGTTGATTAATGTTAAGGATTTAAATTTATGTATAATTAGATAATTGCCATTTAAATAACAAAGCTCATTTACTTGACCGCACTTCGGAATTCCACCTTCTCATTTCCCATCCTACCAATCCCCAAAGTCCCCCAAATCAATCCAATAACCCAATCAACCCAAAAACAAAGCCACGACCAATCCCACCCCCCACCCACATCAAACAATCCGCGCAAGTGTAAACAATAAACCGAAAGCGCTAACGCAGGTGCACATCTCCTCGGCATAATCGGGCCCATCTGCATTGTAAATAAGCCATCGAGCCATTAACCGCAGAAAGCGAGAGAGAGAAAAAAGAGCGCGATAGCCCCGCGACATCCGTCCGAGCTCGCGCGCGTCCTCGCCTCTTACTCTATACCTCCGTGCGCGCGTTGACGCGCGCTTCAAGGACGTTCGGTAGGCAGGCAGGTCCTGGTTGGGCTGCCGCTTCCGCGAGCATCGCTCGCTCCTTTGTCTCTCTCTCTCTCTCTCTCGATCGTATTTTCGTCTCTGTCCATTCTCCGTCGAGGGCACGAGCTTTTTTTGCAAAATGGCACTCTGACTTGTTTATGGGTTTTTGATGGGTGCAAAGATTTTGGGGACTGTTGGGTAGGAAGTTGTGAGGTCGGTGTGAGTTAGAAGGAGAAAGTGGTTTGTTGGTTCGGATTTAAAGTTTAACATGAATTAATGAATAATGAAGAAAAGGCTCACTCGCAGACTGAAAACCAGAACCCTGCCAAACAGCATTTGTTTACAATCCGCGCGCTCCAAGCAACATTCCCTCAGCGCCGAGGCCCGCGTCCTTGCGAGTGCAAATGACAGAGCCGTTTTCCTGGAGGCCCGATCTCGCAGTCCACGCACACCGACAGAGACGCTCTCCTCCCGCAAGGTCGGCTAGGCTGCACACGATATATACATATAAAGCCGGCTCCGCAGAGAGGCGGCTCGTCCAAGGCCGGCGAGCGACCGGATTTACCGTTGCGCGGTGCGTTGACTCAGGCAGGTGTGCGCACGCGATATCTCGTTTGTGTGTGTGTGTGAGTGAGGTGGCGGAGTAGGATTTGGATGCGTTGAGAGATGAGAGATAGCTCCAGATGCGATGCCGGATTGAAAAGGAAAGCGATGCGAGATGAATGGATGGTAAGGTGAGGTGCGTGGGTGGGTGATGCTGCTTGGGTGATAGAGAGCTGTTGTCGTTTTGCGAGATGGGCTGGTAGATCGCGGATTGTTTTCTTTTAGATGGAGGTGTAGGTATTGTTTGTTTTTGCTTGAGTTGGAGTAAGGTTAGGTTTTTTAGAGTTTTAAATCTGATCGATATTCATGTTGATTTACCATCTACTTCTCCAAATATGGATGAATTCAACCCAAACTTTTCAAAACAACACATCTATACCAAAAAATCCTCCAATCCCAACAAAACCATCTGCTCGTCATCTCTCCGCACTCGGCATCCACGTACACATATCGACAGGGCCCAGGCTTGCGTTCGGCAATCGGCGCGTCTGCCTGTTAATCCACGCTAATTCCCAGACGTCGAGGCCCTCCCGGCCGTTGGTCTAATGGCAGCGAGACGGTCAGAGGCCGCGCGAATATGCCCCGGCCTATCCGCTCTCTTTTATGCTCTCTTTTCGCCGTCTCTCCCTCTTCTTCTGTCTGTTCTCTCGTGTATCGTCGTTTAGCGGACCAAAAAAGAAGTACCTAGTAGCCGTTTAGACGTGTCTGCGAGACGAGAGGAGTATTTCTTTTCTTTGTTTATTTTTTCCTTTTTTTTTTAAGAGGAGACGTCCGTGCTGCCTCGATCCCGAGTTTTTGGAAGGCAGGTGATGCGTCTGCGGCGCTGAAGGTGAGAGCAGAGTGAAATGTGCGAGTATCGATCGGGAGTGGCGTTTTCGAAGGTTATTACGGGGATATGCCGGATTTGATTATAGTCATGGGGAATCTGGTAGTTCTCGGACGTTTTATTTTGGATTTTGTTTCTGAGATTTTCAGGGATCTTTTAATGTTTTGTGCTCAAAATCAAACAGTTCATTTTCACTTATAAATCTAATGCTTTCCTTAAAAACAATATCTTCCACTCTCTAAAAAATAAAACCAAACAGAGCGAAACTCATCCTCTTGACGAAGCCAAGCATAACCCATCGCCCGCAACTAAAAAAGCCCACTCGCGCCCATAAACAATTAGCAACCCGAGACACCCGCCACTAAAACCTCTCTCCTGCGACCTCGTTCACGCCGCCTCCAAGACAAAATCCCAACTATATAGAAAACCAGCTCGCAGCCAGTCCATCAAGATAGAGAAAGCCATAAGACCACACGGCTCCACATCCACTGCCAAAGGAGAGCGACGGATAGATAAAAGCCCTCCATAAACACCAGAACGACCGGCAGCGCGAATTAAAACCAGCGCGATAGCCGTACATACACACAGACACACGTGTCGTATACCCAGGAACAATGGGCACATAAACGAGACGCATTAGCGCTCGCGGTGAAAATGGCCAAGGTCAGCCGTACGTGCGAGCAGCTAGCGCGATTTATCGCCTCCTCCCCCCGTTCTGCCAGCTCGTCACATCCGCGCCGCGCGAAAGTTGCCGATATATATCGCGCTCTGATTATTTATCGCGGGTAATTGGGAGAGAAAGCGATCGCAAGGGTGAGCGGGATGGATTTATGGGCGAGACTAACGTGTTTATCGCTAATTTGTGAGTTGTATATACGTGACCTTGGGGGGTCAGAGTAGGAAGAGCAGGAGTTTTTAGGTGGGGGGGAGGTTCGGCGCGCTTCTTATATTTATGAAATCGGATTTTTATGCCATAAATTTGAATACGCTTGGCGACGCGCTTTTTTTCTGCAGCGAGCGGCATCAAGATACACCCAAGGACGCGGCGAGTCTGCCGGAAAAAAGCCGGACGCTCAGCTGGATCATTGTGCATCGGTTCGCTGCGGTTTCTGTTTTTTTTCCTCTCGAGCGAGCTATTCGCTCTCGTCACTCGTAACGCGATACCCTAAAGAACGATAATACGCTCCCCAGCTGCGAGATTAATATTAATTAATTCCCTCGATTATAAGGCTCGAAAGTGTAGCCAAGGCCGGAGATAAATCTGCGCCCGCTTCCGAAGTAAATATCCCCGCGATTTCGCTTTATCAATCACCCCCCCCCCCCCCCCCCCATCCCGCAACGCGCACCTGACTCCACGTGTTTGTGAAAAAACGGAAAGAAACGCGCGAAATAATCTCGGGATCGTGTGTATATACTCTCGCTTCTTTCTCTCATCGATTACGCGAAGCCTGTATAATCGACTATACTACGAGCGCGCGCGCTATGGCGCGTGTTCTGTCTTTCTGTTTCGGCTCCCCTATAGACTTAGGTCCTTAGAGAGCGACCCTTCGCTTACACGTGGCAAGGTCGCGACCTTTCGCAGAGTTAGCTGCTAGCGAGGGATGAGGAAAAGGGGGGCAGCAGTGCGTGAAGGGATTTTGATGTTGGTATATGGGGTTTTCCGCTTGTTAATGAGCGCGGGATGGTTTTTTGCTGGTGGAGTAGTGCGGGACGGGAGGAGTTGTTGTTTTTGAGGGTTAAATGGTTGTTTTATTGTTAAAAATGGTGATGGAAGAAATAGTTTAAGAATACAAATTTGGAAGGTTAGTATCGAATTGTTGTCTCTGAAAAGAACGATGAAATATTCGAGAATATCGAATAATTTTCTTAGCTTTATTACAGTATTTCAGAAGTTTTCAGTAATCCATGATATAATCCCGCTTTCCTACCAATTCACAACCGAAAAATTTAAACTTTCTAACTAAATTCTCCAATCCCACCACCCCCTCTTAATTAAACCCTCCCCCCACCGCTCCACCTCCCAGAAACCCCTGAAATTACACAACCCCTCCCGCTACCCCCAAAAAATCATCATCGTCACCAAATCCATTCCCCTCTCATCGTCAACCTCCGACTGCCCCACCTCTCCCACTCCTCCAAAGAATAAGAAAAAAGCCACCATAGACCTTCGAAGGGTGGCGATATACCCGCGCCCCATACTTATACACATCGAAGGGTGGCGCGCAGGCAAAACCGGGGAACCCCCGGCCGCCCGAGAATTTACGAGTGGCGCGACCTTCGCCCGCGTGGGCGACGACTAACTCCGTATATACGCTACTCTAATGCCGGCGCGCGCTCCCCTGTATACAGCAGCCAGCTTTTATTTTTTCTTCTCTCAGCGCGCCCCCGTGTATACGATTTCGTGGAGTGGGTATGCTTGTCCTTCGTCCCTTTTGGGTTCATGGCTGTTCGGCTGATCTGTAATGTGGGGTTACAGGACGGGAGAGATTCGCACGTGCGAGCTTTTTGCGGGAGGAGCTTGGCTTTTTGGCGGAGGAGCGGGAATGAGAGAGTTGGGTTGAGTTCGGGGTGTTTCGGTTTTTAATACTTTTGGGGGTTTGTAGTTGTTGGGTGAGTGATGGAGAGGGTTGAAGTGTGACGGATTGGTGGAGAAGTTTTGCGTGCTTGAATTTTGCTTCTGAATAGTCGGTGATGGCTGTGCTTATTATTGAAAGATTCAGCACAGCCAATCACTACTTAATAAAAATCGCTCATAAACGCCATTAACATTAGTTTACAATATCAAAGAAACAGAGACTCCACCAATAAACACAAACCGCCAAACACACACCTCCCACTTCCACCCATCATCCTCCACAAACTACACAAAACGCCAGCATTTCATATCCCTATCTACGCAGCACACATACACTCGAAGGACAACGAAGGAGCCCTCCTCGCGTGGCGCGTCCGGGTATAGTAAGCGAGAGAGAGAGAGAGAGAGAGAGAGAAAAAGCGCCGTCGACAAGGTTAAGCACGCATTGTCGATTCACCCTCCAGTTCTCTCTCCTTTTTTCTTTCGGCCGGGGGTTATTAGTCCCTCGATCCGCGACCTCGAAGACACACACACACACACACGCATACACATAGGCGCACGCGTGCCACTGTCTTTTCCGCCTCTCTAGCAGGGGAGCCGCAATTTCGCTCTCTCGGCCGTGAAAAATTGAGACGGAGACGGGATTGTAACGGAGCGATCGCAGGGGGATGGGGTGTGGATCAGTGGACTGATCGTTTTAGCTTCTCGAAGTAATTGGCAGTTTGTCGAAACGCTCCCCTGATTCGATTTAGCCGGGCTCCTTCGGAAAGTTTCGAGCCAAGTTTACACTGGCTTACGCGCTCTCCAAAACACACTCCAAGGCTCCCGAATCTAAACTACAACATTACCCACAAAAGTAGAAGCACTCCGCAAACACTTCCGGCTTACATAACGCCCAGAATCATCGGGCGTCAATCCATTCTCGCCAGACGTCGCGCCAGCTCTCGA
>JAPYZA010017774.1:0-12723 GCA_030522685.1 Eupelmus azureus
TGGAATGACTAGCTTCAGCTTACGCAGAGTAGTCTGGAGTCTCCATCTGAAGACTTGCGCAGCTTCGGAGACCGCTCTCCACAGGATGAAGATGGTGACGAGATGCAGCATCGTCGTCGGCTTGTAGTCGAGCTGGAACGATCCTGGCTTCTCCGTTGACTTGAGGAGGACACAGAGCTACTCTCCAACTAGCTCTCTACGAGCCTTAAGGGGAAACCAATAAGGTCAATCCCCGCGATTAGTATACGGAGGTATACATGATTGCCATGAGCAACGCTCATTAAAGATGGTGCGGTGGCTGAATGCCCGAGAGAGGCATTCCTGATGATCCCATCTGGCTAGCTCAGTTCCAGGTGAGTCCGCTCGAACACCCGTTCGAAGTTTTCGAGCCCCACGTTGGACGCCAATTGACGCAGGACGGAGCGCTCGGGGTTTCCGCCACAAGGCGATCGAAGGCGGCTGCTTCAAAGCACTGTGTGCCTGGTGTCCATCCGGCTGCAGGTCGGGCAAGAGCGGAGATGGAGCGTTGGAGTGCTCTCGGATGAGGGCGAGTTGCAGCTGAAACTGCTGCCTCGGTGCAGTGTCGTCGGAGCGCTGGGATGCTCGAAGATGATGCGAAGAGCTTCTCGTTGGCCAGCTGCTGCGAGCGATGGGCAGTGCATGCCCGCTGAGTCGACGATTCCTCGGTGCCAGTCGCTGGGACTGTGATCCTCCGGTGAGGCTTCTACGTAGCGTAGAGGGAGGATACAGCACTGACCCCTCTACGTCGACTCTGGGAGCGAGTCTAGGCGATAGAAAGCTCGCCCTAAGCTTGGTGTCAGCTATACCACCCAGTGGAGAGGGTGGGAAAAGGAAAGGGTGGCTCCGGAATGATCCCCAAAAACGAGGCACGCCTCGTGAGGGCGATAATTAAATTAAGACAATTATTTAATTATCGAAAAGACGTCCTTTATTCACGTCGAACTATAGTGGTTACCAAAGACCATCTACCGGAAGGTGTTCGGGTGAGCGAAGGCTGCCCGTGCGGACCGAACATCGGGGTTATATCTACCAGAGTTAGCATTTCCTGAGTCGTGATGGCCGGGGGCAGGTGTGCGCCACCTAGCGGTGTGCCTGCAAAAGTGGACTCTCTACTGCCTGCTAGCAGTATGGCGCGAACATTCAAACGCGCGGAGAGTCTTACAAAGTATGCATGACTACATGCGGGTAACAAACCGTATAAAGTAAGTGTGTATGTGGCGCACCGTGGAATACCGTAAAACGCTGTAACTAAAAGCGCATTGTGATATTCTGATTGCAGGTCACCTAAAAGCCAGTGGTACCAATCGGCTCTATTAAGCTGCAGTAGTAACTATAGCGTAATCCAAAAATAACTAGCAGATCATTTTTCACTAGTTTCTGACTAATTTATTACCAGTAATACAAATTTTTCACCGATGACGATCATTAATTACCATGTGGCACGCTAGCTTAAATTTTCAAGCTGGCGGGAAAGCGCATAACTTTTTTTTTAATTCAGCTAGAGAGACGATTTTGGCGTCATAATTTTTCACTCGGCACGTACTCGAATCTGGCATAGTTCCAAAATCCAAGCGATGAATTTAATTCACCCCCTCCCCCGAAATATCTTGAAAATCAATAAATCATCCGTAAATCCTAACGAAATCACATAATAGCTTGACAATCAACGTGAAATGCTTAATTATAATTAATTACCACTTAAAGCGACTTCGGAGGTTTCGTTAAATTTTATTTCGTAGTTTACAAACTACGCTTTTAATTTACACAATACTTTGGATATTTAAGTTTTCCACCATTCTGCTGGCTTGAAAGAATGTTGGAAGATTGAAAAATTTTAAAAATTTTGCAAAATAAAAGCGTAGTTTGTAACCTACGAAATAGAATCTATTCTAACCTCCGAAGTCGCCTTAATATAATTTTTCACCTGCCCCAAAATCGTATCATCCCCCGAAAATGCAAAAAAGAACGATTTTTGCCAGTGGTAAATCGTATAACTTTTGTTCTAATTAAACTAGAGAGACGATTCTACAGTCATAATTTTTCACTCCGTACGTATTAGAAGCAGGCATAGTTCCAAAATCTTGGGGATGATTTTAAACCACCCCTCCCCCCGAAGTATCTTGAAAATCAATAAATCATTGGTAAATCCCAGCGTAATCACATAATCGCCTGACAATTAACGTGAAATGCTTAATTATAATTATGTAAAATTTGTATTTTATCAATGATTAAATCAAGTAATAATCATAATTTATAGGATAGATACGCCCATGAATCCAGAGTGTTAATTCAACTGAATAGATATTTTATTCTCAGATACATGGAAGTACAAAATTTATTAGAAATACATAAGATTGCGTGATCGGTATCCAAATTCTTAGCTCGCCGACAACTTAAGACGATATCTCTCTTTCGCGCAACAATTACGAGAATTAAATTAATGAACCTAAAATAAGAACCGCGTATTACTAATCTTCCGCGCGAGTCGATCACTCCACTGATCCGATGGCAGAGTCCTGCTAGGCTGTAACGCGCAATCGCAATTATAAACGCTACTTATCTCTATTCGGCGACGCTTGTATGGGCTCTTCCACCCGGGACCAGTTGTTCCTTTTCCTTTTCTGACTTGACCACTGCTCCCTATGCCGAGCCACTCGAGGCTGAGATTCGAAGATTCACAGGCTCGGAAGTCGCCATTGCCTCACACAGATATGCGTGGCTGTTGTCCAGAGAAATATAACGAGAGAGCGAGGATGGGAATGAGCTGCTGTTCCTTCGATGGTCCCGAGCAGAGAGAGCGAGCCTTTGCCCCGCTTGTCTCCGCGAAGCGGTTCTCCTAATCGTCGCGCTACAATAGCGCGCTCTGGCTTAATTAATGTCAGCCGACGGACCAGAGCAATTGCGGCGCGAATATTTCAAGTGCTCTCGCTACAATTAATTACCGCTTAATATAATTTGTCACCACCCCAAAATCGTATAAACCCCAAAGATGCAAAAAAAAAACGATATTTGCCAGCGGGAAATCGTATAACGTTTGTTCCAATTAAGCTAGAGACGATTCTGCCGTCATAATTTTTCACTCGGCAAGTACTACAAGCTAGCATAGTTCCAGAATCCAGGGGATGATTTTAAACCACCTTGACCCCCGAAATATCTTGAAAGTCAATAAATCATCAGTAAATAACAGTGAAATCACAACACAAATCTAGGTTACGTTGTTCCTAGTCTACGTTCAATTTTTATTATACTTTCTATATTTGGATACGATAGTTCATTTCGAATCACGATTAGTTAAAGAAATGGAATAAATCCATAGCTGTTGTTTAGTTATCTTCTGGACATAGGTACATTACGTTAAATTTTATCAACATTCTAAAACATTCGTTATTATACTATAGTGTTCCTGCAGGTCGAGAAAGCTTAAATATAGTATAATAATTTTCGAATCTTGATGCTATTTAAATGTAAAATTTTGCTTTGAACTGAGTAAAAAATATGAATGTAATGAGAAAATAGATACTTTTATAAAAAAGTATGATTGCACGCTCTAAAAATGAGACTAAAATTAACATGGAGGTAACAGCAGGCAAACTACAGTCTCATATAACATAATACTAATATGAGATAAAACCAGAGATGAGTAGGGAGATTGCCAGAAACCTGAAATAGGTGAGGCCGCGAAAGTGCACATTGGGTGCTGCCGTTTTGCGGTGGAGCACCGAACTATGCGCACAATTTTCACGGGCAGCGGAGTGGGGAGAGCCGGAGCGGAGAGTCGGTGGCCACGAGCTGCCACCCTGCCGGTGCTCGCCCGAACGTGCATGTAAACACGAAGCGGCCTGGTAGAGTATAGCCCCTTGCAATTGTTTTTCAGCGGCTACCTATACCCAGAAATATATACATATATACAGTAATGTATATACTTGTATATATCAGGGATTAACTTTTATGCGAACTCGCGTTTGAACTCCGGTAGCAGCATTTATTTATTTATTTATTTATTTTCATTAATACTTTTCTTCTTTTTTCTTTATTTTGTATTTTTACGTGTGGTTTAAATTTGATTTATTTATATTTAAAGTGTTCATTCTTCGTAACCAGCCTTCTTTATAAAATTTTGTAAATTTTATTTATTTATTTAATTTATATAATTTTACAACTAGCCTCGATGGCTTCAAACTACGTGCTAATCGAAAAAACTAGCCAAAATAAATATTTTAGAAACATTAAAATCCTTTTTAATTTATTGTTCCATCCCGAATATTCGATACTCAATTATAATTTTTTCTTATTATTTATTAAACAATAAAAATTATTAATTATGAAAATTCTATTTCTATCATCGAACAGTATAACTAGAAATAAACTTATTATACCAAAAAAATGTTCAAAAGCTGTGAGTGATAAAAATAAACGTATCAAAGCAATACAAATTTTTAATAGTTTACCAACAACAGATACAAATCTTAAATTTTTAGTTACTTCTAAAAGTTATAATAAAAAAAAAAAAAATGCATTAGTTTAAATGTATTTGAAATTAACTCTATTCTTGTATTGTATAAATCATCAAATCACTGTTATCAATATAATTCCCAGATAAATGTTTGATCTTGGAATTGTAGATATTAAGTTAGAATATAAGTTTATATATACTGGACCTATTTATAGGTAGCTGTGACTACCTCTATAGGATGCTGGCTACTTCGACATATTAAATATGTTGAATGAAAACTATTGCATGTATTACTAGTGTATTACTCTGGTTAATAAATAAATAAATAAATAAATAAAATCGAGTATCGAATGTTTGCGGTGGAGCAATAAATCCAGAAGGATCGAAATGTCTGCAAAAGTACTTATTTCGACTAGTTTTTTCAATTATAACGTAGTTTAAAGCCACACAAGTCCTTATAAATATATAATAATTAAATTTTATTGATCAATAGCTGATTGAAAACAATGTTAATTGAGTATCGAATGCTTGGAGTGGAGCAATAAAGTCAGGACGATGCAAATGCCTGACAAATCTGTGACTTTGTATTTTTTAGCAGCACATAATTGTATAACTAATGATAGTTTGTATAACTAATGATAGTTTGTATAACTAATGATAGTTTGTGTAACTAATGATAGTTTGTATAACTAATGATAGTTTGTATAACTAATGATAGTTTGTATAACTAATGATAGTTTGTATAACTAATGATAGTTTGTATAACNNNNAGTTTGTATAACTAATGATAGTTTGTATAACTAATGATAGTTTGTATAACTAATGATAGTTTGTATAACTAATGATAGTTTGTATAACTAATGATAGTTATAGAAACCTTCTCGCCTTGCTGAAATTTTTTTAACGTCGCGCATGTTATTAAAAATTGAATTTTCTTAATTTATCTTATTTTAAACATGAAAGTTTTATCTCATATTCGAGCATTTACATTAGTATCATGTTATATGAGACTGTAGTTTGCAGGGAGATGACAGCAGGGAGATGAGCAGGACGAGTGATTTTCAACCTTATAAAAGAATCTGTCAAAAGACATGAAAACAGATGAAATCACCTAGAAATGTGCTGAAATCTTTCTGATAGCATGATTTATCATCATTATAACTTTGGAGACGAGGTGTACTTTAAATTATTTATTTTACGAAGAAAATTGAAACTAAGAGTGTACATTTTCTGAAAATCCGTGAAAATCTTTCTTGAATGATTCACCGAATAGTTTTAAAAAATTTACTCATTTAGTATTCATGACGCCAGAATCGTCTCACTAGCTTAATTAGAACAAACGTTATACGATTTCCCGCTGGCAAAAATCGTTTTTTTTTGCATTTTTGGGGGGTAATATTATTTTGGGGGTGTTGTCAAATTATATTAAGTGGTAATTAATTTTAACTAAGCATTTTACGTTGATTGGCAGGCTATTATGTGATTTCGCGGGGATTTACGGATGATTTATTGATTTTCAAGATACTTCGTGGGTGGGGGGTGGTTTAAAATCATCCCCTGGATTCTGGAACTATGCCAGCTTGTAGTACGTGCCGAGTGAAAAATTAAGACGACAGAATCGTCTCTCTAGCTCAATTAAAACAAAAGTTATGCGATTTCCCACCGGCAATAATCGTTTATTTGCATTTTTGGGGGATGATATTATTTTGGGGGTGGTGACAAATTATATTAAGTGGTAATTAATTATAATTAAGCATTTCACGTTGATTGGCAGGCTATTATGTGATTTCGCTGGGATTTACCGATGATTTATTGATTTTCAAGATACTCCGGGTGTGTGGGGTGGTTTAAAATCATTCCTTGGATTTTGGAACTATGCCAGCTTCTAGTACGTGCCGAGTGAAAAATTATGACGGTAGAATCGTCTCGCTAGTTTAATTAGAACAAAAGTTATGCGATTTTCCGCCAGCTTAAAAATTTAAGCTAGCGTGCCACATGGTAATTAATGATCGTCATCGGTGAAAAATTTTTATTATTGGTAATAAATTAGTGAAAAACTAGTGATAAATGATGAGCTAGTTATTTTTGGATTACGCTATAGTTAGTACTGCAGCTTAATAGAGTCGTACCAACTGCGTAAAGCCAAAACCGTCAAACTTTTGTACATTTGTAAATAGTTTTGATAATATATGTATTAAATGCAAAATACATCTATTCATTTCAAAACCCCTTTAAAACGAATCCGGGCTCCCTGAAGCATCCGGCCAACAGATCCTTACCGTCACAACGAACCTAAGCCATTCCAAGTGTTCCTCGAACGACTCTATTACGATTATTAAGTCGCCGAGATATCCGAACACATAACGCTCGCACTTCGGCCGAAAAGCGCATCGATGAGAGTAGTTATGGATCCACTTTGAAGCGTCAAAACATTCCCCCACTCTACCCCCCGTGAGGAATGGGAATCCAGTGCGCTAAAGCCTCACTACCACTCCCCTCTCTCTTCTTGTCCACTACTACAAAATGTACGTCATATCACTACCTCTCTCTCTCTATCTCTCTTATCCCCTCTCCTCCTCCCCCTACTACTACTACTACTGTTAAACTACTATATAGCGATTCTTTAAAAAAATTTACATTAATAACAACTTAATTTTAATTATTTTCTAAAAAATTTAAATTTAAAATCCAACAGTTTACAAAAAGTAATTTTTAAAATGTAAATGTATATATAAGGAAAATGGATCGGAAGTGGATAACAAGGTAAGTAAAAAGAATGTTTATTCTCATAGATACATTTTATTCTTATTAATAAATTTCAATTTACATTTCAGTACAGGTGTTATAATTTCGCTTAATCGCAAAATACGCATTTGGAAACGAGCTCTGTCACAAGCAGCTTCTTCCCATTTACCATGACGGGCGCCTCTATGCGCATAAGTCCATACTCACATTACATGTACATAATTTGAATTTTTATTAAAACGTACAGATTTCATTTTTTATTACTAGATATTATTACATTAACAACTTCTACAACTGTATCAATATAATATAAATAACTTCCGAATAAATGTTTATAAATTCGTCGTCGTACAATTCGCGAATGTTTAACTTTGGATTCTCTTTTTTCTTCAATTCTACAGCCTTAAAAATATCATTATACATTGAAGTGGATTTTGAAATTTCTTGAAGATGGTTTTGTTCGAAAACTTGAATTTAAACTTCATGTAGTTCTTTACTTTTTGTATCAGCAAAACACGCGATACGTTGAAATTATGTAACAACGGCGTACTTAATTTTATTTAAATACTTTAATCGTTTAGTTCTACATGATGCTATTTCTACCAATCGATCAAACGTAATTTTATTTAAAATAACACTTCTACGAGGTCTCTTCCTTAAAGGTTTCGATTCTGATGCTCGCGCCGGCCGATGATCGTCTTCAATTTCTATTGCTTTGTCGAAGTGGCCGGTAGTGAATCTTAAAATCCATCCATAGCCATATGCCTTTCACATCATCAGCTGTCCCATTGAAAGAAGCTTCAATATCCGAAAAATTGTTCGTAAACTCTTCCCATTCAGATGTGTCTAATTGAACCGCGTATTGGTCCAAACCCGGGATACTGACAAACAGTTCAATGTAAAAATGATCATCTCTCTCACCACGCCACTTCAAACCAATGACAGCCTTTTTACTGCATGATTTATTTAAATCATATACAGTGTTGTATATTAATAGTAAATGACTTTTACTTCCAGCGGCCATCTTCTTTTCTTAGTACTTTGTGTTGGAGAGTTCTTTAAGAAGACTGATGTGGTCAGGACATTGGAGAAGCTATCTTATAGTCAACTTCTGGTAGGATTTGGTGGGAAAAGCCAATGTCTTTCCTAGTGCTGAGTCATAAGTACGTGATGAAATTAAAGATGCTTTGTTTTATATCAGTGACATTTTAGCGATGGAATTTTGCAAGCACCTGACGCTGCACCCACCGTGACCGGTGAAGTTATTGACACTGTTCTTTGTTTTATAATTGACATACTTTCTAGCTAACGAATCGTTTTTGGTCAAGTTGTCCGTAAAATTATCGAGAAACGTTTCGAAATCTAATCCTTTGCTCATGTGATTGAGAAACATTATACAAATTTGTCCACACACGTCGGATGACTCGTTTTGTAGGTGTATGTGATTCCAAAGAAAATGCTTACAATTTTTTCTCAATCGTTGTATATAATTTGGTATAAAAGGTAGCATTCCATAACTATCGAAATAATATTCGATTCCTGCAGTATTTACGTAAACAGATACGCAATGCATACCAGGTTTTGTGTGATCGTCAGTGTTAAAAACGAATTCTGTCGGGTTCGTCCACTTCCTTGGTATCTGATCTGCAGCAAACGCATCCACAGTATGTGAGGGGATCCGTGATATAATTTTCAGAATCTGTAGACTGTTCATCGCAAAGCTGTATAGTTGGTTCAAAATTAAATTCTTGATTCTCTCTTCTATTACTCAACCAATTTTTCAAGCACTGTGCATTATTTAAAGCACAGCTATATTTTAAATGGGCGTTTTTTATTGCGTGATGAATACAATACTTCCTGCTCCATGGTAAATAGAGGAATGAAGGGCAATCATTGTCGTATTCCAAATTTATAACTTCACATGCCGTTAGTATATGTAAAAACAGCCACTTATCTTTGCCACGTACATATATTTTATTAACATTTTTTGCCAAATCTCGAAGGTTCTGGCAAAGCACATTTTGCGGTACACCGCTTTCGAGGTAGTCGATACCATGATGGTTCCTGGTAAACCAATTGTTCTACTTTCTAATTTCCGTTGGTAGGTCTTTTAATTTATCCACAGGAGCAACGATCCAATGAGCCATACAATCACTGTCGAGATCGATAGCGGCCACTTCTTTTGGCACAACGCAATTTGTTTTGTCTTTGGAATACTGCACATTGACTACGATATACATCGTGAGCAAATGTTTATTTGAGGTCGCTCAATCTGAGAACTGACGAGTAAGCGGTGCTAATCGGGTATTATATGTTTGAATCAGCGCCATCTACAACTTTCATCCGCTGTAATCAACGATGACTTATCGCGATGAATCAATTTCTAAAATATGTTCGTACTCAGGATAAACGATAAGATTGATGGTAGATAGATAGATAGATAGATAGATAGATAGATAGATAGATAGATTTATTTATTGCACAACCAAGGACGAAGTGTAACAATTTTCATCACATTACAATTTTGCATTCAAACATATTTAGACAATTGTGTCATAAGTGCTAGTTGAAATCTTTGGTCATCGAAGACAGACCGACCTCACAGAACATGTCGTTTTGATTAAAAATGAAAAACTAACCTGGGTGTATAAATAAAACTTATATCCTAGGTGTCAAAATAAAATTTAAAATAAATAGTAAAAATTACTAAGTCAAATGGTATAAACGTAATAGATTATAGTGAAAGTAGATAAAAAAAAATAAAAATGTGTGTAAAAATAAAATTTAGATTAAAATCAGTCTTTGAGGTCAGATCACAGTAGTTGCATTGCCAAGCGCCCTTAAAAATATATATCCCAGATCAATTTTCACATTCGCTTCAGCTCTCATTCAGTCTTGTCATACATACCTTAAATACATGCATACCCCACTTCTAAACTAAGAAATAAATTAGGACGGGGGCACTGACAATTAGGACAATGAAACAAAGGGAAATAAATTAGGACGTTCGCACTACATCACATATAATAAATTAGAATGAAGTCCATGGTTAGTCGAGTTCCATAATATGCCGCTTCACTGCTCGCTTAAACCTAGCAAGAGATGGTAATAATCAAATGGTGGACGGGAGGTAGTTTCACAGAACAGCACCGCGAACATGAAATGATTTCGACCCTGATTCTGTCTGTTCCAGTGGAACCCTAAGCTCTTTAACATCACCACGCACAGGACCTCTGGGCACATGCCTCTTAAAGAGAGTTTCAAGTTAAGAGGGTTGGCCTATTCTGAGTAGTTTGTAAATGTGCACCAGGATAAAGTATTCTGTTCTAGTGTCAATTTTTAGCCAACCCAGTTTTCTCCTGTGCGGTGTGATGCGATCATGCCTCCTAACATCAAAAATGTATCGAACACATTAATTCTGCATGACCTGCGATCTACGTCTAAGTTCGAGGCTGGCATCAAGAAGGATTACCGAGCAATAGTCTAGCTGGGGGAACAGCAGAGCCATCGCCAGCCTTTTGCGTAGAGCCTCGGTGGTGTATCTGCGGAAAAAGCATAAGCTATAAAGTACCCTGTTGAACTTCTTATTAACGTAATTAATCTGGGGTTTCCATGTGGTATTGCGCAACGCCTCTTCGAATCCAACGTCTATTCGAACACTTCCTCGTTTGATCAAATTCCAATGTGTGTAATCATTAGCTGATAGATCGGGTGTTAAATCAAACGCAAAAAGACAATACCCCTTCGGATAATCTTCGCGAGAGATTTTATTACCCTCGTTTAGGAAGTGAATACCAGATGCCGAAAATAAAGAGTGGTAGCAATCGACATACAAATTTTTATTGGAGAAATCTGATTGTAAAGCTTTTGAAGGTATTTTCACACCATCCACGTAGAGAAAAAGAAAATTAATTTTTAAATTTTCAAAATTAAAAGGGTTCAATTTATAATCACAATTAAATGGTTTGTTTTTTACAAAGCTTATGATGATTCTTTTTGGCAGTTGACCCAAAATGATATTATCGAGAGTCTCGCCGTGTATACCGCTATGCATAGTCACTGCATTGACTCCTACGCGCGTAAGCAAATATTTTGCTGTTGCTTTAGAGAGTGCCTTGGCATGAGCCAAAAGAACGATAGGATTTATTTTCACACGTCTCACTAACAAATTAGCTTCTACGATGTAAACAGAAGAGTAGCCTGTTTGATCCATGAGGGAAAAGCTATCGCGGGATCTGACGAGTCGCGTTCTTTCATCTACACCATTCAACAGTAGTTTATCCTGGTTAAATGCATCAGTATGAAGATGTCCTGTTAGATCCACAGATTTTTTTTGATTCAAAAGTTCTCTCCTCTTCACGAGGCCACTGTTATCAGAGTCGTCCATTTTTCCAGCTTCATCATCGTACCACGAGACAGATATTAAATGAGACTTTTTTTGCACCAGATCCATAATTAAGTAGAGTTTCGATATAAGCTCTATAAACGTAAGCGCTGTTTGGTGGTAAAACAGGCTTCTGGTTGAACAAAACATCGACTTGGTTGAATAACGAATGCATACAGTTGTTGACAGGTCCTGCTTTTGGCGCAGCTTCTTTTGCTGCGTTAGTGTAGATACTCTCGTCCTCGCTAGATTTGAAAGATACTTTCAACCCAAGCATTGTATGAGCAAGATGGAGGTACTCCTCTTCGTTTCCGGATATCATAAATTCTATCGGTGAATCATCGGTTAATGACGAGATAGGCTTGTACTGCACCCAATGCGAACCTTCGATGGTTGTTTGAGTAGATGGGATCTCAAACAACAATTGTTCTGATTTGAGGTACCCGCAATATTTATTGTTGATGTAAAAACGCCATTTTTATCCAAAAATGTCTCTGGTTGTTCTCTTCTTGTTTTTACGCTGATGTGTCTTTTTCTTCTTCTTGATTGTTTTCGTTACTCTACATCATTTAAGATTTTGAAGTCTTTTCTTGGATTTCTTCTTTTTCTTCGGTGTTAAGGGGACAAACCACCTTTAAGACTTGAAAATAAAAAAAAATAAAAAAATCATTATTTTAAATTTTTTAAATTAATTTAAAAAAAATTAAAGTACTTCATGAATGTGGGAGAAAATACCTTTATTCTAAGCAGTTATATGGTATAGTTGGTTTCATCGAAGCCCACCCTAGTTAGTCGATGAAGCTTCATATCCATAATTGCTGCTCCGTAAGGTTTCTCACGACCAGTTCGATGAAATTAATTTTTCTAAACGGATTTAGCTTCAGTATCCTCACCATTTTCATATAAATGAGGGGTTTTTTAATTGACTGAAAAAAGTGGTACAAAGATGTATAAATAGGGTAAAATTTAATAATTTTATTAACATTTTTTTTATTAAATTGATTTTTTGCACTGTAAAATTAAAAATTTTTGTTTTTCAAAAATCCCCTCATTCATGTGAGAATGGTGAGGATACTGAAGCTAAATCCGTTTAGAAAAATTAATTTCATCGAACTGGTCA
>JAPYZA010017788.1:0-13364 GCA_030522685.1 Eupelmus azureus
AGTGAAAAAAAAAATTATAATACATATAAAAAGACAGTTTAGAAAAAATAATATTTTATAACTGATCGGGGCAAGTTATGGCAGAATATACCATATATACGTGTATCTGTAACTGTATCTCATACTAGTATATCTATATACACTAACAGACCGTAAGGCCTCTTGCACGAATGAAGCCACTCGGAGGAATAGTATTTCGAAGCGTTAGAGTGTACAACTGCGGCTTTGTTCATTTTTTGGTACCAAAAATCATTTCCCAAAGTTTCATCAAGTTGCAGTATAAATTTCAAACGATTGTTTCAAATAGTTTTCAATTTACAAATTTTATAAAATTTTAAAAATACGAATTTTTAAATAAAAATACTGGTGTTAGAATATTAATCAATGTTATATATTATGATGATCTAATTAAGTACTACAAAATATGAAAAATATTATTATATGCACACAAAATTTTTTAAAGGTTTATCAAGTAGTTACTGGTAATTACAAAAATTATATTTATTTCAAAGTTAAGATAAATGAAATTGCATTTGATCAGATGTAGAATAAGTATATACAATGGGTGTTTCTGATGCAGAACTGGCATCAACTGTTGTAGCAATAGTAAAAATTTGGTCCTCATAAATGGCAGAAGATGCATGTTCATTTTTACTGTCTTCATTACTTCCAGTAATTCCTGAATTTGTAGTTGTGTTATCGCCTTTTGTTGCTTCTCTGTATTTTTGTAAGTACACTTTTAAAGGTTCAACATAATTATCAAAGCCCAACGTGGTCATTGCAAATAAAATATCTTCACCATTTATAGTTTTTCTTTTTTCCATATGACATCGGTCACTAGCTTCGGATGTTATAAAAGAAATAAATTCTGATACACACTCTTGAACGCATTCACGTGCATCCTTTGCTATCTTTCCTGCCTCTGGAATAGCACGCTTCATAATTTTAGCAACATTGGCTATTGGAAGAAATCGATCTTGCTCTCGTAAAGGACCACTAGAAGAACCCATATTAATCCCTTGTAAAGGATCACAGTTTCCATGATTTGAATCATCTGTATTTTCAGGATCATCTAAAAAATAAAATAAATATATTTTACAAAAATAATATTAACCATATAACGTTAAAATATACTTATTCGTTAATTGTTCTGATATAATTGTTAAATATTAGTAAAAGTGAATATTATTAAACGTAATGTAAATATTTTCGGTGATTCTGACAAGAAATGAACCCAACCTTCCTACCCTTAATACCATACTATCTGTCCCTTTTAAAACTGCCCCATGGAACCTATTGCAAACAAATGAAATGAATTGATTTTAATTCATTTCAATTTATTTTTATACTTAAAACAATGGAAATCGATTAATTTTAATAATTTTTAATAAATTTTAATCAGCCTTGTTTTAGCAGGGTTAGTAGACTCCAATAACCCAAAGTAATTGTGAGTTAATGGTTTTTACAAAGGGTTCAGATACAGTACGGCAGAAGTATCTACCTATCACTGATTCTCCGCCATTTCCATTATATAGAAATTCAATTCGAGGTTATCGTTTGGGCGATATTAGTTGAGTTCCGAGTTTCTCGAACTCAAGTCAATCGATGGAGTAAGAGAAAGAAGTTTAGTTTAGGTTACGTATACTCTCTAAAGTTGAAATAGTGCAAAATGCTCCACTACGTAAAAAAATGTGGAATTACCACTAACAAATAGTAAAAAATTCACGATTATTTAGTGAAATAACGTTAAATTAAAGAAGAAAGCTCCATAATATTAAGAAATAAATAAAAATATTAAATATCATGAAAGCAAAGTCAAATAAATGAAAATAACGTAAAGATATCGCAAAATAAGCTCATAAAGTGAAAAAATAGCGTTACACCCTTTGAAATTACGTATAATAAAGGATATCAAAGTCAGGTATCCAAATTTTATCATGTACACAAGTTAACCAAAAATTTCTCAAAATGTTATTAAAACAACATAAAATCAAGGAAAATAACATGAAAATGTCAAAAAACAACGTTAAAAATAAAAAAATGAAGTTAAGCCCTTCAAAATAACGTATAATAAGAAGAAATAATAATAAGAAGATATAGAACGAAGACAGTGAATCTAAAATTCTCATTGCACACAAATTAAGCAAATATATCGTGGAACGTTATTTTTTCAATATTGGGGGTTAATCACGATAACTAGCTGTATATAATAGCGGTAGCGCCAATGATCGCTTCACCTACTTGCCATCAAGGCGCTGCCGCGTCTTTTAATTAAAACAACGTCAAATCATGGAAAATAACATGAAACCCTCTGAAAATACGGCTATTTTCCGAGATAAAGGAGGATTTTTAATAAATTAAACAGAAATATTGCAAAATATCATAAAAAGGCATTAATTCGTGAAAAATAACGTTAAAATGTTAGTAAATAACATAAAAAGGTTAAAAAATAACGTGAAACCCTCTGAAATAACGGCTAATTTCGGACATAAAGGAGGATTTTCGATAAATTAAGCATAAATATCATAGGAACAACGTCGAATTGAATGAAATAACCTAAAAATGTCGAAAAATAACGTAAAAAGGAGAAAATATAACTTAAAACCCTCTGAAATAACGGCTATTTTCGGAGATAAAGGGCAATCTTTGATAAATAAAGCTTAATATCAAAAAATATCATGAAAACAACGGCAAATCAACTGAAATAACGTAAAATTGTCGAAAAATAATGGAAAAAAGTGAAAAAATAACATAAAACCCCTCAAAATAGCGGCTATTTCCGAAGATAAGGGAGGCCTTGGAAATTCTTATGTACATGGCGGCGACAGCGGCGGCGAAATATTTTTTATAATAAAGAGAGATATACTAATGGGGCTTCGCCCCCTATTCGCTCTACTCGTCATCCCCCATCACACCGAAAATAATCTAACTTTGTCTCAATTAATTTTTATACATTAAGTTTGTACATTAAATTTAGTTTTATTTATCTAAAACTTTTGAAAATCATTGAAAATCTTTTAAATAAATAAAATTTAATTTTTAGTTAATTAATATTTACAGCTTTCTACATCAGCCTAACATTTAAAACCTAATTCATTAATTTTTAACCCATGAGTTTTAAATTATAATAATAAAAAGTAAATGATTACTAATATAAAAGCATAATGTTCTAACACTTTCTTGCTTACATTTTAAGATTTTTATATTTTCAAATAATAAGGTTCATAAACAAATAACATAATAGTACATTATGCACCTAGGGAGCAAAAGTAAAGAATGTCTTAGACTGCGTGTAATTGTCACCCCAGCCGAAGGCGCCTCGCTTTTAAGAATAGATAATCTCTAAAAAATACAGGATGGAGCTGTGGGGGCAAGTAGTGGGGGGGGGGGGGTAAGTGGAGAAATGATATCAGACAAAAATAACGTTAAATTTTTTCTTGCAAATAATTTTTTTGCACTAAGATTAAAGTTGCCTTTTTTTTATCTGCAAAAGCTATTTTTTTTTTGTTTTTTTTTGTGTAAGTTTAAGATTTTAATTTAAAAGTATTTTGAAAATAAATCTATTTTACTGTACAAAGATTTATTTATTTATGAAGTTTAATGAGAGTTATCCTTTATACATTTCCCTATATTATATAGTTATATTAACATTTTTACAATTTTTCCCTTCACTCTCCCCACTCTCCACACTAATTTGTTAAAATATCGTAAAATTTATGTTATTTTAACGTTATTTTTGTCTATTATAACTCCCCCACTTACCCCACAGCCTCCACCACCTTGTATTTTCTGGAGATTATTTAATAAAAAATGTACTTTTAAATACATGTTTATTTTAAATATAAATCAAGAGATTAGTAAACTATTAAAATAAATAGAAGTGAAATATCTATTTCGTGTTTCACGTTAATTTAATAACAAAAAAATAACAAAATACAAATAAGTTTTCAGCAGCTTTATATCGAGTTTAAAATGGAGAAGATTTATGAAATTAACATTGAATAGACGAACAAATGTTATAAAAAAGACATTTTTATAACTATGTTCTAACACCTTATTAATTAGTTCTGAACCATTCTGAACTGAACTGAAAATTTGTAATTTTTAGAACAATTTTTGTAGTGCAAAGTTGAGTTTCTGAATAATCTCAACATAAGCATTTGCTACCACAGATCATAAACTCATTAGATTCCATATAAAAAAATTTTTAATATGATACAAGTAATAACAGACAAGCAGACAAAGACCACAAAATACAAGAATAAAAAAATGTCGACAAATGACCTAAAAAGTAAAAAAGTAATCTAAATTCTTATAATATATTGTGAAAAAAAAATGAAAGTATCGTTAGTCGCAATTTTTAAATTTGTTTCAATTTTTACAATCAACATAAACTCTAATGATTTCTAAAAAAAAAATAAAAAAATATTCAGAGTCAAAGATTACAAAGTACAAGAATACCATTGTTTAATATAGACATAAATTCTTCAAATTTACAAATACAACTTATTTACAAATATAGCTTAATAATCATATTAATACAGAAAGATTTACAAAATTATTTTTCTATATATATTAAATATTATTTAATAAGGAACAGAAAACAGATAGAAACAATAAAAAAATAAACCAAAAATAAAAAATAAATATTGTACAATTTTTTTACAGTATATATATATAAATTTAGAGGTATGCTGTCTAAACAAAATAAAAGAAGTAAAAGAAATTAAATTACGAACCTTCCAAATCATCTGACTGCATGCTTATGTATGAGTCACCTATACTACTGCCTGTCAAAAAAGCTGTCGTGTTCAAAGAACCACTATCTTCACCACTTTCACCGCTGTTTTCCATGGATACCAAAATATTAATAATACGTGAATAACAAACTTATTATTATTAATTCAACATTATTGAACTATTTTCACTGAGAATGTTGTAATTCTTTTTATCTGAGTGCTGTTTATTTAACTATATGGCTGTAGGTACCACACTGAGACCTAATATAGAAAGAAATGCTCAAATTTACTTTGTAGATTGTTGACTATATCTACTTTTTGTTTTTTTAACATAGGGATACAGATATGTTTGATCATAACAGGGCCAACTTTAACTGAGTCTATATACTGTAATATCGCCTGACTACATAAGGGGCTTTACACACATCGCCGCTCTACTCTGTCTTATGAAGTCTGACGACTTTTATTTCATGTTCCGTAAATTCTAAGAGCCATTCTAGTAGTGAACCCTTTAATGGCGGTTAAGAAGAAGTCCTAGCAGTACAATTATTGAAGAATGAAAACTGTGTGAAATAAATATCGTTATATCGGTTCTTTATTATTAATTTTGCAACAGTTGATCATAATTTAATTATGAAGAAAAGTAAATCATGTTATACATGAACTTTATCGTGTATATACGATATAGGTTATAATATAACTTTTTTTTTAGGTATAGTTGAATGTTATTGGTGAAAAATTGATATTATATTTAGTTAAAGAAATGAAGTGGATTAATCGAGTATCTCAACTTTTTCAACCAAGTGTTGCAATACCTCAGAGCAACATATCAAAAATGGATATTCCATCAAAAAGTCACCAGGTGTGTAAAATTTAAAAAGAAAGTATAGATTTGTTATGTAAATTAAAGAATTTTAGTGTCAAAATATTTATTATTGTTATAACATTTTTGTTTTTAGTTTTTCAATTAAAAAATATATAAAGGTGAAGCCTATGATTTATGATATAAATTTAAAAAGATAAAGTACATTTGTACGTTTAAATCCAATTTTTTTTTCAAAATAAATTCGGTTGATCATCAAGTTTTTTTTAATTATAATTAATTGATAAAAATAATTTTCTATATTTTGTATTGTATTTTATATTATTGTATTTTATATTGAAATCTTATTAAAGTGCTTATAGATATAAGTTAACCTTTTGATTCCTGGATTAATTTTACAAAACTTCAATTTCAATTTTATTTTTATTATTATTTTTTGTTTTAAATTAATAAATAATTTTTTAAAGTATATTGTGTGATTATATTTCAAAGTTAACTTGCCTAATAATTTTTGTGAAATATATATAATTCTTATCATTCCCGTTAAGGGATAGTATTACAATATACAGAATTATAAAATATTATTTCATCATGAAACTATCATAAAAAATTTTTCTATTGTCAAAGGTTACGATAAGTAGATTGTAAAATAAAGACTTAAATTTCTTTATTGATAACAATCTAAATTATATTTAATATAGTTAATAATACTTTATTGAACAACTTAATAGTTTGAACTAAAATCAAGATTATTATTTTAAATAAAATAATCAAATAGTTGACGCAAAAGTAAATGAATTCATAAATTTAGGTTTAATATTTAACATGTTTTTTCTGAACATTAAATTTACAAGTATAATTTAATGAACTATAAAAAATGGTGATTAGTAATGAAATGAAAACAGCTACAAGACAAATTAGTTTTATACCTGGTTAAAATGTACAGCAAGATTTGGAAAGGTTTACTCTAAAATGAACTTTTGTGATTCTTTCTGGATTTTGGCACTGATCTTAATAAGTAAAATAATTTTAATGTAATAGTATAATGTAATTTTTCTGAAAATAATCAACAATTTTCAATTTACTAGATCTGCCTCATGCAGTATATACATACAAAAGAAAAAAAAGTAAAAATAACAAAAAATAACGCATATACATGGTGAATTATCGTAAAGTTCCCCAAATCAAGTTCAAATTTTTAATATAAATAGTGTTTAAAGTGTTTAGAAACCCCTGTTAAAGATGCTACGTAAGATATACTAAAATAACAAAAAAATAAAGTTAAATTAATATAAATATTGTAACAGTATTAGAAACTGATGAAAAAAAGTTAAGAAATAAAATAAAATTCTTTAATATATTGTGTAATTTAGGCAATAATGTAAATTTTTATAGTTTATTGAGTAATAAAAGAGACAAGAGTATTGTTAGTCTCCATTTTAAAATTCCTTGTGATTTTTGAAATCAATCAACATAAACTATAAATTTCTAAAAAAATAAGAAAATTTGAGAGTCAAGGGTGACCAATGTTTATCTTGTTTAAGAAATATCATACAATATTGTGAAATATATATACAGTAACTCCAATTATCCATTAATAAATTTTATTACTTTTCAAATTCACCACAATAAAATTTATTACTTCAAAATTTTTTTTGCGCCAACTATAAAAACGGATCTATCCGCTCGATAACTGTATATAAAGTACCGATAGCAAAAAGGAGATATAAAATAGGCATCTTTTTTCTTAAAAACATGTCCATTGGTCGCAGGGTAAGCTAAGGCATTGGAATTGTCTAAGAAGATTACGTAATTTTAAAACAGAAGTTCTAAAAGATATTTCTTTCGGCAAGTGTATCTTTGGAGGTAAGAAGGTCTTCTATAGATAAATTAAGCGAAAATATCGCGAAATATTATGAAAACAACATTAAATCAATAAGAAAAAATAAAATAAAAACATCGAATTATAGCGTTAAAAAATAAAAAATAACTTAAAAACCCTGCAGAATAACAGCTGGGTTCGGAGATAAACGGATTTTTTCGATCATTTAAATAAAAATCTAATAAAAACAAAGTTAAACAAGGGAAATAACGTAGAAACGTCGAAATTCGAAACGTGAAGAAGTAAAAACGTAGCTTAAAACCCGGAAAAATAACGGCCCGTTTTGGCAATAAGGGAGACTTTCTGATAAATTAAGGCGTCGAAAAATAACGTTAAAAAGTGAAAAAATAACATAAAACCCTGCAGAATAACAACTGAATTCGGAGATAAACGCCTTTAAGTAAAAATATAAAATCAAAAATAGAAACCTGTGACATCTTCGGAAAATCAAAAAGATAACTATGTGTTAATAAAATTTACTATAAATATAATAAATTTTGCTATATTTATAGTTAATTTTTTTATAAAACAGTATTTTTTTTATATTTCAAAGGTGTCACAGATTTTTTTAGATAGTTTAATCATATTTGTCATACTATTTTTCGACGTGTAGATAAAACTCAACCTAGTTGCATATATAAACCTTACCCGAGGTCTCTCTCTCTCTCTATATATATATAGACCTTTTGAAATATTTCATAGAAACATTATGGAAATATTCTGTAAACATTTCTTAGTAATACTTCTTAAAATGTTTTTATACATGTTTTAGCGGACATATAAATAATTCATAAATATTACAAATAAATATTTCATGCTGTGTGGGTGTGGGGGCACTTAATGATTTTGTTTAAAATAATTATTCAGTCACGTTAAAAATGTTTCAAATTCATGATGTAATTCTTTTAACTAACAAAGAAAAGTCCCTACCTCTGGATACACCAAATTTAATGAAACTTTCAGGTTTTCAGTGACAGCTTTTTAAGGCGTAACTTATAGTTTCATGTTGTAAAATAAGTTATCTTGTAAATTTCATCGATAATAAGCAATTCTTTTTGTTTTGTTGTAATTTATAAATACAAGGCATGGCATTTCACATTTTCAGTCCTATCTTAAATATATTTATTTAATTGGTTGTACAAATGTTAATTTTTCCGTAAGAGCCTATGTTATATTTTTAATTTTTAACAATTTTTTTTTCTGATTGGTTGATAACCCCCAAATAAAAATATTGCAATAGAATACTCAAAACTCATACTTTTTAGCGAGAAAACCGATCGATGATTGTTAATCAGTAGCGTATGTTATCCATCTGCGAGAGTTATGAGATCCATGAAGACATGATCAAACATACTATTTAGAAAGTCGAAAATATTAATGGTCGTTTTACCTCTGGACTTGAGACCATTACGTATCCACGAAGTGTATCCTTCCTTACCCCTAGCTAGACGAAGCTTTTTAATTTTTTTACAGGGATTAATAGTTAACAATGAAGAAATAAAATAGACTACCGCTTTTTTAATTCAATTTGGCGCTTTATTTTTTATAGACTTTAAAAATTAGCTAGAATTCGAATTCGGGATTTATTGGACCTCATTTCGTCAGAGTCAAGGCCATTTCAAAGTCAAATAGAGAAAAAACAGTTTAAGTTGAAAAACCATCATATTTATATATTTTTTGGATTACTGAATTTAGATCCGGAATTTCTTTGACCCTGTTACATTAATATCGAGGGTATTTTAAGGTCAAATTTGAAAAAACTGTATAAGGCCAAAAAATTACTAGACCTTATGGCTTTTGGCGCGATAAATTCAAAGGCAGGGATTAGTTGGATCTCATTACGTGTTCAGCATCTGCCGTAATACATATATAGTCTAATAATGATAAAACAAATTTTTTGTCAGAAAATAAATACAAGTTTTCGATATTTTTCACTATTTCTTTCTATTTTTTGTTTGATAAAACTGTAGATGATGGAATCAAACGGACTTTGGACTCGGATTGAATGGTTTTTTTAATTTGACCTTAAAGCGATCTTGACCCCGACTTAAGGAAGTCATACAAATCATAGAAAAATATTAAAATAATGCGATAAATTTTTTTTTATTTCGCAATAATATTATTAATGCGACCTAAAATACTTAAAGTTGGGTTTGATATCAATCTCTCCTAATATATGAGTGTAAACAAACAAATAAATGAATATATTCCCGTATTTTAAATAATTTATGCAAACAATTAAGTTTGTGTCTTAAAATGCGTGATGCGAATAAATTTGTGTGAGTGGATTTTTTTGAGCTAATATATTTGCAATACTCACTTCAGCTCACAATACACATTTACCTTGGTTCGTATTTACTCCTCTATAATTTTAACTGCAAACGCCATTTTTTACTTAAAAAAAGTCCATATTTCGACCTTTGTGAATTATGTAATTTAACATTCTACTAATAAATATTTTTCCCAATTATAATATTTTATGTTTACAGTTAATGATCAATGCGGGTATTATAAGTAATACAGGTTCAGGAATGTTTGCGTTTCTACCATTAGGATTGAAGGCTTTAGAAAAATTGGTCCGACTCATAGATGAAGAAATGACCTTGATCGGTGGTCAAAAAATATTGTTACCTGCTCTAACACCAACTTCTTTATGGAACCAAACATCAAGATTAGCAGAAGCAGGACCAGAACTGTTTAGATTAAAAGATAGACATAAAAAAGAATATTTGTTAAGTCCAGTAAGTTAAAAATATGTGTTTTACATGTGTGTGTGTGTGTATATATATATATATATATATATATATATATCACTAACTTAAAAAAAATTAATTAATTAATCATAGCAAAAATAATAATAAAAAAAATCAAAAAAATCCAGTACTATGTTAAAATTGTAAAAAAAAAAATCTAATGCATCTCAATAATGGATCTTTCTATTTTAATCTATGTAACTTAATGTTTTCGAAAATATTTCCAATTCTTCGCAAACCTCTTTTAAATTGATGTAAATCGGTGCAATCCGACTAAACCCAATTAAAAAATAAAAACTAAATATTACGAAAAAATTAATAAATAAATGATAAATATTTTCGAGACATTCCTGATTAGATCAATATTACAAAAATATATCTTGTAATAGTATTATTTAATATTTTAGAATGAAAAATGATTTTGTATTGTAGAATTATATATAAAACTACTAGAACTTTTGATGTGGCGAGTTTTTTTTATCCTAAAAAATCTGCAAAAACATCATTTTTTAGGCTTTCTAAAGCAGGCTCCCACTTATGGCTATTTTAGGGATTTGATTAATAACTTAAAATCTTATTATATAAAAATATTATTTTTAGACATTTGAAGAAGCTATCACCAGTCTCATAAGACAATTGGGCCCTTTAAGAAGGGATCAATTACCATTGAAACTCTACCAAATTTCAAGTAAATGGCGAGATGAAATGAAACCACGTTTAGGTTTATTGCGAACAAAAGAATTTATTATGAAAGATATGTATACATTCGATTTAGATTCTGAAAATGCTAAAAATACGTATGACATCGTTAGTAATGCATATAACAATATATTTAATAGAATTAGTATTCCATATCTAAAAGTCATCGCTAATACAGGAATCATTGGTGGATCTATTTCACATGAATATCGATATTTATCAAATATTGGAGAAGATGTTACTTTGCAGTGCAAAGATTGTAATTACTGCAGCGATGTATCTGAAGATTTTAAAGAACACTGCCCGAATTGCAAAGAAGGCTTAATCGAAACTAAATCTATTGAGGTAATATATAATTAAATTTTTCATAGCTTATTGTTGTCTACAACTTCTGAACTAGTCGGAGATGGTACGACACTCGCTTTACTGCTGCTTGTTAGGGTAAAAGATCCATCCGACCTACTGTATTGTTTCGCAATGTACTACCCCAAAGCAGTTTTTGCTACCCTAAAGCAGCAACAATTTATTTACTTTCCTAGTTAAACTTTATAAAATTTGATGTTTTTATGTGATTAAATTGATAAAAAAAGTTATTATATTTAATACATAATGAAATTTTGGATTATATTATTTTTAATAATCAAAAAGTATTATAATATGCACAATCAGTAATAGTAGATCTATCATACCCAAATTTGCAAATTTTAATAAAGATGTCGATCATTCAAAAAAAAAAAAATATGCTTAAACATACTTAATATTTAAACTATATATATGTACACTGTTAAAAGTCGGTGCCGTTTTTAACACACTTTGTGTATTAAAAACGGCACCCAACTACACACTTTTTTGTGTAATATGAATTATTAACTAAAAATACACAGATAATGTGTAGTTTTCACATACATAGCATACACAGTGATACACAGTATATGTGTTGCATTTTGTACACATTATTTGTGTAGTTCTTCATCCTACTACACGAAACACAAAATTTTTTACAGTGTTGTAGTTGTTTTTTTTCTATATATAGAAACAATAAATTAATCTTGAGGAAGCTACGTGCAAACGAACTGGCTGCGGCTTTTTATATTTTAAAGAGTTTTATTCTTTTTATAAGTTACCTTAAACTTTCCAGTGGTACTGTATGAATAATAATTGTTTCACAAATAATACAATTTTATTAATACGTTAATTTATATACTTGATATTAGAATTAAGATTTTAGAGTGTGCATAGCCCGCATAATGAAATTCTAGTTATTTCGAAAGTTTAAAAAGGTAACACAATTTTTTTGTGACAACTATGTCCAAATTGTGCCAATCGTGTGATATTAATGGTTACAATAGAGCTCTCAGACAGAGTATACTATTACAAGAGATTTTGTACAGAAAATATTTAAGTATCATTAATAATTATTCTCTTATGTTCAAAGAAGTTTCGTAGATAACAAATACTCGCTATTATCTTAAAATGAATTTCTAAAACGATTCAAATATGACAATGTTTTAAAAGATGTAACAAATAGAATTCTTCACAAAACTAACATATATTCTTTACACTACAGACTTTCTAAAATTCAAATAAACAATTGGCATAATATTCTAGGTTGGACATACATTTTTATTAGATACGAAATATTCTAAACCACTTAAGGCAACATTTGTCGATAATTATAATAAAAAACAATTTCTTTTGATGGGATGTTATGGACTGGGTTTGACCCGAATAATTGCAGCAGCTATTGAAATTTTATCAACAGATTTAGAGATAAGATGGCCATTAATTTTAGCACCATACAGCGTTTGCATTATTCCTCCAAAGGTAAAACATTTCATAAATTTTAATGTAATATAACAACAGATGCTTAATTTTTTAATCGAATTATGTAAAAAGTTTCAGAAAGTAAATGATTATATAAAGCATTCTTAAAGACATATTAATAAAGAAAATTTATAATTTTATTTAAAAATTTCTTAATGCTATGTAATAGAGCTTTTGTTTCTGATTAATATAATTCTTTTAAATAGATTTCCAATGTTTTTTAACTTTCATATTTTTTGTTGATTAATCGTCGACTTACGTCCGATAATTATTTTTTATATTTATTTCATTTTTAGAAGATTAAAAAAAAACATTATTTTTACTGTAAGTGTAAATAATTCCATGTTAAAGAACTTATCCTAAGATTTAAAAACAGAAAATGGATTTAGAGATAATAAGCTTTAATTTGCTTTTTCCAGTATTGAAAAATATTAATCAAGTTAAAAATTACTGAAAACATAATCCTCGCTAAAAATAGCTTTTTATGACCAAAAATAGGCTTTTATCTCTGAACCCAAAATTTCATTTACGACGTAAAACAGTCCATAATAGTACATTACGATACGTGTGCCTTAAGTGGCTCATTATTGCACGACGTGAAGTTAGCGCCCGAGCGAAGCGAGGGCGATAAGCCACGTCGTGCA
>JAPYZA010017811.1:0-11045 GCA_030522685.1 Eupelmus azureus
AATTATATCACAGATCAAACACTAAATTCAATTAAGCTCGCAAGATTTTAATATACAAAAGTTATTAATTTAGATTTAAAATTTAAATTTAACATTGCTTAAATTCAATTTAGTTTTAATTTTATTTATTTGAAATAACAAAATAATATTATTCTACTTTGTGTAATATATTGCTAGTGGATTTTCTCATTATTGCTAGTGCATTTATTTATATAAGAAAAATATTAAAAACTTACCTGTACTTGGTGATTAAAAAGTAGCTGTAAAATACATCATGAGTAATTATTTTTATCTTGTACGGCGTATATTCTGAATATTATTTAACTGAATTTCAGATAAAAATGACATAAAATATTGGAATTATAACTTCGAATATGATACACACTTTTGGAATTCAATTGAAAATAGTGGCATAATAAAAAGAGAATATAATTATGATATAGATACAGATTTAAACATAAAAAAAGAATTTGCTCCAGAAGTAGTTAATATATACAGTACGTATTTATTTTATTGATTTACTAAATTAGCAGCCATTACATGACGAAGGTAAGATTAATTAAGATTAGTATTCACAAAACTAAAATATAAATGAAAAAAATAAACTGTTTTTAAACCAATTAGAAATAGTTTTAAGCTCTTAACAATCAAAAACCTCCTAATTTTTTATAATAGTAATGTATTCCATTTTGTATATAAATAAGTAATCTGATGTATATTGAAATAAAAATGAAATGCAATAATTTTGAGAAAAACGAAACTAACTTTTGACACCATAAATATAATATTTTCATAATTTGCAATGGTCAAACTTTTAACGTAAATTTTCAGTATATAAAACTTGGCAAAATCGCATTATGTTCTTTTTTTATCAATTTCTTTTTTTCTTATTTAAAAATTTACGTAACCTACAAGTTTGTACAAAATACTAAAAACTTTTATACCAGAAAAAGAATGAAAATAAAAATTTCGCTGTATAAAAAGTTAAAATTATTTAATATTTAAATAAAATAATCTAAAAAAATTATTATCATAATTTTTATTTATTGATATTTAAAGATTTATTTAAACAAAACAAAAAAAAAAAACAAAATAAAAAATTTTTTTCTCTATTTAAAAATTTTGGAAACACGTAAAAATTTTTTTACTTTTTCTCTACCGTAACCAGTGTAAACATAAAAGAAAAGAATTTAAAAAAAAGTAAGAATTTAGTTCATCTCTTAAAGAATAAGAGACACTGATACTTAAATACAGTATATTCTTCTTACTATTTGTAAACGAACAAAAGTGATATCTAATAACTTGTTGGTTGAATTATTCTACACATAAACACATTTAATTAATTGGATGAGATAATATTTTAGAATTTTTCTTTTATAAAGATTACTTATATAAGTCGATAATTGCAGATGCTTCTAATGTTTGGGATAATTTATTCTTTGTACCCGAAGGAACACAAAGAACAGAACATCAAACTATTTTTATTGGTATGTATATGCTAATATTGATGGAGTAGCTGTGATTTTTATTGATAATTTTCGATTTCTTATATATTATTACTACGTTTTTGTCTGTCTAACAGAATACATAATTTTGAAAAAAAACAACCATGAATAACTCTTCATTTCTGATTAACTATAAATTATACCGATATCAGAAAATTATTCAATTCAATTTTGTTGAAATCGGTTTAAAATAAAAACTATCACATAAAATCTTATTTTTACGGTTATCTTCATATACTATTTGGAAAAATATTTGGTTTTATATCACTTTCTATTATCAAACATCATTTCGCGTGATATAAAATTTTGCAATAAAATACAGATCCACTAATTTCTTTTATTATTAATATTAATATTTTAGAATTTTTAATTTTATGTAAAACAAAAATATTTTTTATAGGAAATGATGGTTCAGAATCGTTTTCCTATTCTGACGGTGTAGATATCAAATTGAAAAACGCAATAGTCCTTTTGGAAAGACTTCCTGCTTCAGTAATTTTACAATATACTAATGTACCAACTGTTTTAATTGATTCTGAGAGACAGAGTAAGTTGTAACATGAATTTTATTTGTTACTATTCTATATTAGTAATATTTGATTAGTTATATGGGAGACCGAGACAAAGTTGAATACGGGGCAATGTCGTAAAATGCTTATATTTTTTAAAAAAAGCTTCCGATCCACCCATCAGTCACATAGAGGGGTTTATTATCGCTCAAGTCATAGTGTCTAGCCGAAAATTCTCAGCTAATCATTACTAACCTAAACTGAGACAAGATTCTTTTTTTTCTAATGGATTCTCTTAATTTTCGTTTTCATGAAAACACGTCGTCAAGTAAAAGCAGTAAAAGTTCCTTAGCCAAACTTTGCTGGCTATTACAGTAGTCCTAGTCAAACAATTCAAGCTCAGTCCTGCAAAGATAAGTCAAGTTTTAAATGTGCAGCGATAATAATACCAAAAAAAAGGTCGTGAGGCAAAGTTGAATTTTTTGCTGGGACAAAGTTGGAAATCGTCATAAGAAGTGCCGTATCGTTTTTTACTGCTTCAAAATAGTGCTTATATACATAAAATACACAAAAGAATATAATAAAAGCATTAAGGCTGCTTACGTACACAAAAAATCGCTCTAAAATTGTGGAAGTTAAAAATGTTTAAAAAAAAATTTTCAACTTTGCCTCATCAATTTTGTATGCAAACTTGAATTTTTGCTTTTTTTTAAACCGAAAATAAAAGTAGAAGCAAGGAGAATCTGGGATCAAAAAAATATGGAAATGTTAGCTCTGATCCTAAACTTAAAAACTGTGAAACCCCGATTTAATTTGCTTTAAAATTGTGGAAATTAAAAATGTTTAAAAAAAAAAGTTTTCAACTTTGCCTCGGTGTCCCCTACTAAATGTAAATTTTGTTCTTTTTTTTGTTTGTATATATTATGTTATGTTTTAGTTTTAATTTTTTAAAACATAAATAATGTCGAGAAAATTTTCATAGATACGACAACTATTATCAAACGATATTGTTTAAAATGTAATACAGCGACCGACGATATTGCAACAGATGAGAATAATATAACATGTCAAAAATGTGAATCAGATTTAGCTTTTCAATGTATAAAATGCAGCAATATTTATCAAGATTATTCCACTATAAGTTCCCATCAAGCTAGCCACTGCAATGTTCCTATAGAAATAAATTATTCTTCTAATGTATTAAACGAGCATACACTAGACTTGGACAGTTCTAGAATAAAATGCAATAAATGCGAAAAACTTTGTAGTCGTTCATACGTACGAAGACATATAAAGAACTGTGGAGAGCCATATTTAAATTGCAATTTATGCTCTTATAAGACTAAATATAGATACATATTAGACAGACATCTCAAATGTCATGCCTTAAACGAACATAAAATGAATCAGAGAGCCTTTGAATTTGAATGTAAGAATAACTTAATTATATCTAATATTTAATCTGTATCTTATATTATTATTACTATTATTAATATAATTAGTATTATTATTACGATTTTATTATAATTTATTCTGTAAAAAACATATTTTAAAAATCACTGTATACATCGACACAAAATTTAGTACTATTATATTTATTATTACCAAATATTATTCACGTAGTAAATAATGCAGAAAAAATTTTTTAACTTTGTGCATCAATAATCCATTTTTTCCTATTAGGCATTTTATAAAATTAATTTTGTGAAAAAATAGGATTTATTACGTAATTAAAATATTCAGATTTCAGAAAGTTTTATAAAAGATATTGCCACAAATGTGATGAGTTAAGTGACATCTTAGCATTAAGGAATCCGCCTAATTGCCGAAATTGTAACACTAAATTACTATTTCAATGTTTGCATTGTGTTAAAAAGTTTAAGACACTTACTAACATTAAGTACCACTTGACAGCGGTAGGTAGTCTTTCCGTCCAGTCACAGGATACTAAGCTGCCTTTCGCTTGCAAGTATTGTCAATACTCATCATTAACCGAAAGACTATTGAAATTCCATGAAAAGACCCATGCCAAGTTCAATTTGTACGAATCAAACAATGGTAATAATCAAGTTTTCTAAATTAATAAGGTGCATTCACAAAACAATCCTCTAGGTTTTAGAAGAATCTGTTGGACCATAAAAGAAATTCTTCTTATTATAGCATCAAATGGATTTCTACTGAAACATAAAATAATAATATCTTCTAAATTAAGTCTGACGTATTTTTCATCTACATTTTAACCGAAAATCGGTTTTCTAGAAAAAACATCAATCATGTTTAATATAAAAGATAATCTTCGGAAATAATGACAATTCTAATTCGTATGCAATTATTATTAAAATAATAATTTTTTAATTTTAAGCAAACTAGTTTAAATTGATTGATCGTTTAAAATTCAGAGGATCTTCTTATGAGTGTACAATTTTTAGTCTAATAATATTTGTTAATCAGTTTTATGAAATTCAGAGCAATTTATTAAAAGAGTTTTACTATTTGGGCGTTAATATTTTTCAGATTTATGTAGTCGATATTGTGGGAAATGTAACGAAGTTGCAGTAAACAAAAGTGCATTTAGAAATTCTGTTACTTGTTTCAAGTGTAATAGTATTTTGATTAACAAATGTTTAAAATGTGAAAAGGAGTTTAAAACACTCACTAGTTTGAACGATCACTTAGATAAAACACATTTGATGAGATTACACCAGATAAGGTATGCATATAGAAAAATACAATCGATCTACGTTAAGTGGGTACCAACACAGATTTGGCTCCTACAATATATATTTTAATTAAAATCTATAAGTAATATAATGTTTTATTATTTTAGCAAGAAACCATTTTTGTATTGCGATCACTGTTACTACAAAAGCAAAAACAAATTAAAGCTAGCTCTGCATATGGAGAAACATTCACATGGTAATTAAAAAAATAATAAATTCTATTTATGATATAGTATGCGTAAAGTTGCACTTTACACATTTTGCATATTTTTAAAAGTGCAATTTTACGCATACTGATATCATAAAATATTGTTCGCACACTCACACGGCAATCACGCGTGGGTGTGAAACTTTACGCCCTTGTTACGAAAAATACTATTTTGATAGTCAGTGTGCAAAACTGGTTTTCGCACACACTCGAATAAAAAAGCATATGCTAAATTTTGCTTTGTGCATATATCGTATCACAAAATACGGTTCAATAAATATGCGAAATGGTGTGTTCAACCTTGAGTGACCTTTCCATCCTCACCTGTTCCTGGTTCGGGCTTAAATTGCACGCTTATTTACTCTCTTAAATATATTCTTAGTTTGGTGTATCTTTATATATGCTTATTTTTAAATATGTACATAAAAATTCCTTTAATCATCTTTTAGAATCTGAGTTACTGCTGCTACCGTTTTGTCCGAAGTGTAATAAATCAAGACTTGGTATAAAAGGTAATACAACTAAATGCCACAGATGCAGAAAACCTTTAAACTTTCGATGCAAAAAATGTGAGACAGACTGCTTGACAAGAAAATCTTTTTATCATCACATTGAAAATCACCACATTGAGAATTGTACTTCTTGTCCTGTGTGCGATAAAAAGTTTGCTTCTATTAAAAATTTCAAAATGCATGAAAAAGTTTGTAGATTGCGGACTATCTCGTAAGGTTAGTTATTTCATAACTATGAATAACCAATTTAAAAGAGCGTTGTAAAATGGGACATTGTTAATACAAAAATTGTTGAATTTGTAAGTTTACTATTTTTAACATTTTAGTAAGTTATACCATTTTTTTAAGTTAGTAAAATCTGAAAAATTACAAAAAATCTTGAAAATTAATAGTAAATGTTAACATAAAATATGTGACGTATTTGTGTATTCACTGCTATTTCGATTATTAAATTCACTGTTAATAAGGTTAAATTTAATCTTAAAGCGTATTTACAACGTATTTACAAAGTCCCAAATACAAATCTAAAATCGAATAATAAATGCTAAGAGGTGAATATATATATATATTTATTTTCAGAGTAAATCAGAAAAATTACAATTATTTAGTCTAAGAAAATTTATTTAAAATATCAAAAAAATATGTACCGATGTTCATCTGATGAAGAACGACTGCTGTTAAAATATTTTAATTGGAGAACGAATGTCGATTACGCTAAAAGCGCTCATTGATAATTATATGTTTTTAATTTACCTTGATATTCAGTAAATTGATATTTTATATTATAATTTATGAATAAATAAAATTCAATATAATTAACATTATTGTCTTCATTAATGATTTTATAAGTAATATTTGCATAACTTTACAAATTCACGTAAAACTTTAAGAGGTATCTACTTTTACTTACTTTTTAAATCTTTTTCTTTAGTTTTGATAAAGCTATATTTTAACAAAAATAAGATCATTTTATGTGATCATATATTAGTATCACACGCAAGATAGGTAGCTTGTGTAGTCCTTAAAGATTCATTATTTCCATTTTAAGAATTCAAAATTTTTTCTTAATTACTCTCTAAGGGTTAATTATATGAATCTACCTTAAAAGATCATACCTTAGCAAAATTCATATGTTATAAACTATACAAAAATATTAAAATATATAATAAGTTATAAAATTCACACCTCGCTTCGCTCGGGCGCAAACCTCCGCTTACAGTTAAACCCACTTTCTCACACTCGTATCGAGAATAACTATATGGACAAAGTACGCAAAGTTCGATTTTGCAAACGTACGAACAAAAAAGCGTATGCGAAATCTCTTTTTTTGTACGTCGTATTAAAAAATACGATTTGATACATGAGCGAGGAAGTGAATTCAACCCCGCGTGGCCTTTTCACCCTTGCTTCGCTAGAGCGCAAACGTCCCTGCAAGGCTAAAATAACTTTTTTACACTCCGTACGCAAAGCTCGATTTTGCGCACACTCGTACAACATAGCGTATTCTAAATCTCGCTTTGTGTACGTCGTATAAAAAAATACGGTTCGATACATGAGCGAGGAATCGTAAAAAAGTAAAATCACTTTCCCACACTAGTATCGAAATAAATGTACTATTTGGTTTTAACTAAATTATTTCGTTAATGTAACTTTCTTAGAAATATATTATAAATGTTCATCATTAATTTTAAATTGTAATTCATATTATAAAATGCACAAGTTTTTGGAATATTTCTTTCATTATTAATTTATAAACAAAATGTGTAAATGTTCGAACTATGAATATTTAAATTTGTATATCTATAATAAGAATTATCAGGTCATGATTAATTTCAATTCTGAGAACCATGTGTTGCTTATTAAACGTATTTGTATACACTTTCTCAGTAATCATATTTGTACTTACAAAGATAGAAGTACTTACTTCTAACGTATATAAATTAAGTAATTATTGTTATTAAATTTATTGTATCTAATTTTTATTATTCAATTAAGTAGTTTAATTTTACTTTATACAAGTCATTTAGCAAAAAATTATAATTATCTTGTAGTACAATAAAGATAATTTCGTTAAGTGGTGATGGACGTATTTAAATCGTTTCAACTAAATTATTCAAATAATACCAATCAATCTGAAAATTGCATTATAATGGAGACTGATCTAAGCTGGAGTGATAAAAGTTAAAATCTGAAACTTTCTTCTGATGAATCTGGTATGTTATTAGAATCTTAAAATACCTTCCAATTTTAATTGTGATTTTATTTGGTTAATACAAAAACTTATGATTTTAAAATTAAAATAATGTTAATGCCATATGAAAATGAAACTATTGAGGTAGATTTAACTTAAAAAATTATTGGATAAAACTAAATTATTTGAAAACAAGTAATTATATTTTTCTTTTTTATTGTTTGAGGCGAGTATGATGCAAAACTGACAGTTGAATTGGAAGTAGAAAAAAATATTAATTTAGAAACTATTAATATAAGGAAAGAATTTCAAAAGCGCAAAAATATTCAAAAGATTCCATTTAACAGTATACAACAGCATAATTTTGTAAACGAGAAGCGTGATTCATTTCCTGAATCTAATATGGGTAAGTTTCTGCATAAAAGAAGTTTTGAAAAAATTAATTAAAAATTTTTAAAACAAAAAATTGATTTTTTAATGGAAAAAAAATATAATTGGATAAGTACTATACTTTGTCAAGATTTTATTTACAATTACATACACAAAATCGCACAATACACAAGTATGTCCGAATAAACATATTTGTAATATGACGGTTCCAAATAGAAAAATACTTATTTCATGTGTAAGAACACTTTTAGATGATGCAACGGATTCGATAGTTAATGTTGTCGACTTAATTAGTAAATTATTAAACAGCAAAGTAGTTTTAGAAAGACTTCCTCCATTAATGAATAAGAAACAGTCACCTTGTAGAATGTACGAAAAGATTACTATTAAATCTAGTAATAATGATGTCATTATGCAAGATCAAACTAAAGAAAGTTAGTTTTATACGATGTTATATAGCTAATATAATTATATTTTATGCAAAAACTAAATTTATCTTTGTATATTTCAGATAATTCTCATAAATTAACTTTGCGATATTGTTTGAAGTGCAATGAATATTGTAAAGACAGAAGTCATAATAAATGTAAATCATTTCTTTATGAATGCATCAAGTGTCATGAGCAATTCGAAAAATACGATCACATAGCCTATCACTTAATAAGTAAATGCAACGTTAAAACTATATTTGAATGTCCAGAATGCGAATACAAGTCACCGCTGAGGTCATCTCTTAAACGACATATAACAACGCATAGCAACTTAAATATACATAAAAAACTCGAAAATCCAGAAAAATGTCCATTGTGTAGTGAGATATTTAAATATTATTCTTCATTTGTTCAACACGTTCTTTTGTATCACAACAAAGATTATAAAAATCTATTCAAAGGTAAGAAAAATTAAGTTTTTACATATTTTACGTTAAAAAAAAAAGATTAATACGTGATTTTCACTGGAATTAAATAGTTTTTCTAACGTTATGGAATAAATCAGGACTAAACAAATCGAATTCTCGAAAAATATTAAACAGAAAGCTCTATACCTAATTACAAATATGTTGGATACAATAAACATTTGCATTAATATAAGATTCTTTTTGTTTTGTTTTATTTAAATATTATTTTTAATGATATTGAATTGAGTAGCGTGTTAATTAATTCGGACACGACGTTGCTTATAGGCTCACTAAAACGGGCCCTGTTAGTAAATCTGTGTAGCAATTTTCTTGTAAATTTACTGACATTTTCTGCAATCATAGACGTATAATTCAAGCAGCACATATATTCGTTTAACTATGTTTCTGTTAACGAGAAATTACTGTAATATCATGAAGCAGTATTGCGCCAGAATTGCAATTCTTTCGGATTCGTGCATGCGATATTTTTTCTTACCGTTTCATCTGTAAGTCGCATTCAAAGCTGATGCGACACTTTCATGTTGCAATTTCATTATATACCTGTTTGCCATAATCGTTTACTAGTAGAAACATAATCAAATTTTCAAGAGAAACACTCACGCGCAGTGCAATTCGTTGCAGCAGATAATGTTACCAGGGAAAATTTATCACAATTATTTATTTTAGATAATTCATATGATAGGCTGGTTAAAATTCCTGTTTGTTGCATGGTTTCTTTAAATATTTAACTTTTAATTAACGAAACTGATTGACATTTATTTTATGTGCGAAAAAGTGTTTGTTAATGTAAATGCATTTAAACATTTTCTTTTTTATTTTCAGGAGGATTTAAACAGATTGAAAAAGTTGTTCAGTCTTAAAGGTGCTTAAATAGGTTACGAAATGACAACAAATAGTTGAATACGCAGTGCGTTAAATATTTGAGTGCATTAAATATGGTGCAAAATAAAAAATGTATATATTCTATCATTTATACTTAAAATGAGAATGAAAATGTGACTCAAGTATTTATTTCTTTTCTTTAAAAAATTAGTAGTAACATTATCATATTTTTATGTAGGTATGTAGACAGAATATCTGCAATTATAAATAATTAAAAAAAATATATATATCTTACTGTGCATATATTTGTATTTCTTATTTCCCTACCACTGAGAAAAAACAGATAATAAAAAAACAATAAAATAGATTTAATGAAATATTTCATTTAAAGAACCCTATTTAATTCTCCCGCTAATTTTTATACTTGTAGAGATCCACACATTATATAGCTGTTGCTAAATCTGTTTCTGTGCAACTCACTATACCATGTCAGTATCTTTGCTATATTATTCGTGTATGTAAACGTGTGTGTACTTATATATGTGACAAAGGCAGCAGTAGTCCTGTTGTTCACGGCCATGTTCCTGATAATACACTGTGCGCTTTATATATGTGAGTGGCGCTACTTGGCGGTTAATCGCTACGTTAGGTCGCGTTCAGAGACGTTAGCTTCGGGTAGGGTTAGGGTGGCATTTTAGGCGGTAAGGCGTAGCAAGCCGGTGTCTGATGTTTTGTTTATATTTATTTGCGTGTGCTGCTACATTACATTTTGTACTTGAATTTATGTTGTGAATAAAACTCACAGGAGATGAAACTTGACAGTATTATATTCACGGCATAGTGTAGATTTAATCTGAGTGAAATACTTCGAATAAAAAAATGTTGGACTGTCTTTCGGTAGGTACTTATTTATTTTTTTTTTTTTATAAGAGTTTAAACACCTTAAATTTAGTAACTATTCTTTATTTTGATGTTTCATTTGCTTTCCATATCAAAAAATTTCGTTCTTAATATTATCTAGTTATTTGCAAGATATGCATCTAGTTAAGTTAACCTTATTTTTAATTACTTATATATTTTAATTTTTGTAAGACAAGATTTGTGGACGACACGGATTAACGATCTAAATTATTTAGTAAAATAAGAAGACTCTGTTGATCTCCGCGAACTATCGGCGAAATTTTAATAAATTGGATAGTTCGCGGAGATCAACAGAGTCTTCTTATTTTATTAATTCTTCACCACACGAACAATAAATTCACTGAACTC
>JAPYZA010017815.1:0-12372 GCA_030522685.1 Eupelmus azureus
TTACGTAGTTAGTGCCTTGCAAGAACATATACAGGTAGATGCAATCTATTTAGATTTTGCCAAGGCTTTTGATTCAGTTGATCATGGTATTTTATTACAAAAAATAAGCCACTATGAGTTTTCTGATAGATTACTTAAATGGATATCATCTTATTTATACGGTAGACAGCAAATAGTTAGAATAAAAGGGCACCAATCATATCCTTTTGATACTATATCTGGCGTGCCGCAAGGCTCACACTTGGGCCCATTTCTGTTTATTTTGTTTATAAATGATATCTCAGAAAATTTACAATTTGTTAAAATTCTAATTTTCGCTGATGACATAAAAATATTCTCTGCGGTAAAGTCCCCTCTTGATCAATCTAAAATTCAACTGGATCTAACCAAAATCGAAGCCTGGTCTGCACTTAACAAGCTTAAATTAAACTTGGATAAGTGTAGTGTTCTATCATTTGCTAGAAATAAGAAAAACCTATCAGCCTACCAATACCAGCTAAATGGTTCTTCTATAAACCATGTCGAATCTCAGAAAGACCTAGGTATTACTTTCGAATACTCTTATGAATTCAATGCTCACTTAGATCTAGTTGTCTCTAAGGCTTTTGAAACACTTGGTTTTATTCTAAGGTCTACAAAGAACTTTGTAAATACAAACTCTTTTTTATACCTCTACAAAGCACTCATCTTGCCAATCCTGTTGTACGGGTCACAAGTCTGGTCTCCTCACTATCAGAATCATATTACTAAACTTGAGTCTGTTCAACATAAATTTTTAAGATATCTCTCTTTTAGATTGGGTTGTCCCATGTCTTTTGGTGATCATGACTACTCCCGTGTAGCAGGTTTGGCTAAACTTAGTTCAGTTATCTCAGTTCATGAATATAATGACATAATTATCGTAGGCAATATCTTTAGATTAAATATAAACTGTGATAAACTGGCTGATAAATTTAGTTATAGAGTACTAATGTATGATTTGCGAAATCCCAAAATGTTGACTGAAACTTCAGCCACGTTAAACTACATATATTACTCGCCTATTTTTAGAATGCGTAGGTTATGGAACAGTCTTTCAAGCGAAATTGTGGCAATTGATAATATAAATATTTTTAAGGCTGCGGTAAAAAACTTTGTACAAAATAGGTATAGTCCGCAATGCTAAGATGAGTTTAATTTTTATACTGTGAGATAGGACTCTAGTCATATCACACCCCTAGCGCCTCATATATTATATATTGTAATTTTAATATTTAAAAATTTTTTATATTTGTATAGGGCACTCGTGCCCGTTGAAATTAAATAAAATTAAAAAAAAATAAAATAAAATAAAATAGTTATAATTATTATTATTATTAATTATTATTAATTATTTTAATATAAAAGTTTAAAACTGTTCAAAACTGTTTCAAACTGTTCATAACTTTTCTAAACTATTTTAAACGTCCAAAAATTCGCACTTTTGAACAGTTATAAATAGTTTTAAACAGATTTGAACAAATGAAATTTCCACTAGGTTGAAATTGAAGTTATTTCATTCAAAAATTGGGACAAAAAATAAGAAATATGGAATCAAAAATTTGTTCCCTCATATTTCTACGGGAGAATTCTTTATATCGCATTTCTTGTTTATCGTCTCCGTTTTTGAATGAAATAACTTCGATTTCAGTTCAAACAGTAGATAGTAATATTGTCATGTATGTCTACTCATAAAATTTCGTAAATATGTAATATCACTTAATTATTATCAATAATACTAAAAATAATATATCAAGTGTCCGTACTGTACTGCTTCCATTTAAACTGTCTAAAAAAATTTGTTATGACCTCTTTTACTTTGACAGGTACATCTTTCTTAACTCTACAAATTACATGATTTTGTATACGGGACATTTTTGAACAAACACCGGCCCACATAGCATGAAATATTTCAGAAAAATCTTTCATGAAATATTTCAATGAAACATTTCAAAAATATGCAGAAAGATTATTTGAAAATATTTCAAGAAATATTTTGGGAAACGTTTCATGAAATATTTACTAAATATTTCAGAAATATTGCACGAAATGTTTCCAAAAGTTTTTTAAATCTTTCTTAAAATATTTTAAAAATATTTTAGAAATATTTCGTTAAATATTTTAGAAATATTTCGTTAAATATTTTAGAAATATTTCGTTAAATATTTTAGAAATATTTCGTTAAATATTATTTCGTTAAATATTTTAGAAATATTTCGTTAAATATTTCGTGAAAGATTTTTTAAAATATTTCGTGAAAGATTTTTTAAAATATTTCAAGAAATGTTTGATGAAATATTTCCCAAATATTTCAAAAATATTTCACGAAAGGTTTATAGCAGCCTAAAAATCTATCATGAAATATTTCGTGAAAGATTATTTGAAATATTTTAAGAAATGTTTCAAGAAATATTTAAGAAATATTTCCGAAATATTTCACGAAAGATTTATAGCAGTCTAAAAATCTTTCATGAAATGTTTCTAAAATATTTCAGAAATATTCCATGAAATATTTCGTCAAAGATTTTTTGAAATATTTCCAGAAATGTTTCGCAAAATATTTCTGAAATAATACAGAAATATTAGACGGAAGATTTACGGCAGTCTACAAATCTTTCATAAAATGTTTCTGAAATATTTCACGGAAGATTCACAGCAATCCACAAATCTTGCGTAAAATGTTTCTGAAATATTACATAAATATTTCGTAAAACATTTCATGAAAAATTTATTAAATATTTCTCGGAAGAAATTTTTTAAATTATAATGATTCAAGAAGAAGCATTCTAGATTTCGAACAGCTCCAGGTTTGAAGAGGCTGGGGAAGGATGGCTCGATCGTTAGAATTTTTTTTGTTATATGCTACAAATTTAGAACCTCAGAATTCTGAATTGAATATTTTGTAATTTAGAGTGAAGCAATAATCAATGTGTATAATGGCAAATAATATCCAAATAACACAAAAGATTTTTGAAAAATGCTTTTGCTTTCTCAAAGAGAAAGCTTTGTATTGGTGAAAAATTTTTTTTCGAATTTTCATCATATATCGATATATTGAGGCTCAGAAGGTTCGAAAATAGGCGTTTTAAAAAATATGTGTACGTGAGTCTGTGTGTGTGCGTGCGTGCATGCGTGTTTATGTGCGTGCGTGCGTGTGCGTGTGTGTGTGTGCGCGTGTGTGCGTGCGTGCATGCGTGCGTGCGTGTGTGCGTGCGTGTGCGTGTATGTGTGTGTGTAACCTTTTCTGTATCACGTTGTGGTTTCTAAAATACTACGAATCTTCATCAAATTCGGTATGCATGTTAAATTTTGTTACCCGAGATAGGCTTTTTGATTTCAAAGAAATTTATACATAACTCTTTGTTTTATGAGGAAATTAAATATTTTCAATTTTAAAAAATTGATGTTAATGTTTTTTTAAAATTGATGTTTATGTTTTAATGTTTTTTTTTAACGAACAAATTGTTTTTTCTTACAGATTTTTGATATTTTGTTTTACTTAGTAAGATGTATCATAATGTATAATGTTTATTAATATTCCAACGTACATTTTTTTATCATAATGTGGCAATTTTTCAATTTTTACAAAAATTTTTACAAATTTGTATTACAACTTTTTGGTTTAATATTTCTACCAATTTTCATGTCATTTGCTTGATTATATTTTTTTAAAAAGACGAAAATATGAAAAAAGTAGTTTTCGTACATTTTTGGTTCCTATTAAACCATCCAATTAAAAGTCACAAAATTTTATATACACGTTTATTTGAACTTTTTCTATCGAATAGAGTTTTCTGAATAGATTAATTATTTTAAATAAAGATTTATGTACACTAGCTGTGAAAAATATTTTCTCGAATTAGAACCTCAAATGGCAACGTAATAGATTTTATCTCAGGCTTAAGGAACGGAATCATAGGTCGAGTCGTGCATCTTGGTTATGTTACATAAGAAAATTAAATAAATAACAATCAAGAGGGATAACGGGTTGCACGAATTAAGCCCTTACGCCTTTGATTATATATGCGACGTTGCCATTTGAGGTTCGCAGTCGGAAAAATATTTTTCAGGGCTTGTGTACATTTGAATTTAAATGTCATTTTGTTATGTTTAAAAAAATTGTATTTTGTAAACTATTAGATGAAATTGTATCAAATATATGTAATAAATTAGTCTTATGTAGAACTATATTTTCATAAATTTATATCCAGCTTAGTTTATTAGTTTTGAAGAAAAGTAGAAAAACTTCGAAAAGAGTAGAATCCAGTTTTTTTGGTTTGTAAATTTTTCTGAATAATATAATAACATCGTTAATTTTTTATTTTAAACATTTTTATGTATATAAAACAGCTACATTTAATAAGACTATTTCATATTTTAAAGTTATTAGATCTTATAAGGAGAGGTCATTTCATATTTTAAAGTTATTAGATCTTATAAGGAGAGGTCATGGCCTCCGGATTAAGGATCTCTATGAAACTTTGAGAGAGAGTTTCTTGCACAGAATGGTGGACCCAACCACCTACAGAACTAATTCATAGGCCTTACTTTCTGAGATGTAGCTAAAAACGTTAGTACTATCTATATATCGAATGTTAAGAAAGTTATACATATAGATGTACTAATAACGCTAAGGAAATAGGCTTTATCTTTAAATGAATGGCCTATGAGATGGATCTGAAGGTCGTTGGGCCCATCATTCTGTGCAAGAAACTTGCTCTCAAAGTTTCGTAGAGATCCTTAAACTATAGTCCATGCAATAAAATTAATGCATATTATTTTCCTATGAGGAGGGAAACATTGACCCATCGTTTCCCTCCTAGCCGAGAAAAGGAGTAACTTTATTTCCGTCTTTAAGTTTTTGCTGGAATAATATGCGACTTTATGCATATCCCTTTTGAAAAGAACGTATAAAACCCTATAAAATCCCATAAAATATTTAGCGCTTATATGAGGTACAAATTGACCATATAAAATATTGTATGTATTTTTATGGGATTTTCCAAGAGTTACAAAATTTTTATAATGTTCAATTGGGGAATGGGTATAGCACATATATTAGGTTAGATATTAGGAGGATATCTAATCATGATATTATAAGATTTTCCATATAAAATCTTTATATGGTTGAAATTTTAAAAATTTTATCTAGAATTAAGAAGAACTTACACATAACAAATGTATAGGTTTTAATGGTAATTCCTGCGAGAAATTGGAATTTATATTTTAACTGATTTTAGTGGATAAAAACAGTAAAAAGCTTATATGAATTAATTGTATTTTTATATATTTAATTAAATAAGTTTTATATGTAATTACTGAAAAAAAACATGCGAATTTATTTGTTTTATCCATATGAAAAGAATTTTCAGTACATTTTTTTTAAATATTGTTCTATAAGACTTTACGGGTGCAAATACACATGTTATGAGAGTTAATATATAAGTATTTATAAGTTTTTTTGATAAACTATAAATGGGAAGTTTGTAGGATTTACTTATTAATTATTTATAGTTTTTGATAGTATTTTTCTTTAAAATAAGCAAGATGTTTTATGCGTCATAATAATGTTTTCCTAATAACATTAAATTTATATGTATCTGCGCGTTTTACTTCTTAATTATTTATCGTTTTCTAAAGTATTTTTCTACAAAATAAAGAATATGTTTCATGTGTGTTAATAATATTTTCCTAATAAAATTAATTTATTTTTATATGCATTTATATGAATTTGCGCAAAACAGTTTTACTAGTTTTCATAAAAAAATAGAGACTGTAAAAGAATCATTCAAAAATTTAAATTGATTAGGTCTTTAAGCTTTTAAGCGTTTTTAATCATATCGAATAAATACATATTCGATACGATAAAACTAATAGGATTTTATACGCTTCTATCGAATTCTCCAAGTCTGTAATAGGAACAAAACGATTCCCAGTTGTTTTCAGATAACTTCAGTTGGTAAGAAAAACTTTCAAACATCTATTTCAAGTGCTTTAGAAAAACATTTTTAGAAGCCGAGAATAATCATTACGACGGTAAGTACCTACTTAAAATCTATAAAAGTAATAATAAATTATACTGTTAATATCAATGTATTCGATCTTAAAATAAATTTAGTAGGGTAACACGTATCTAGACCTCGAATCTTAAGAGGATAATACGTGCTCTGACCCTTCAATAAAAATTATCATCTTCGTTCATTGTAGATGAATAATTTTTTTTTTTTTTTTTATAAAAACAATGTACTATAGAAGTAGTAATTAGTATTTTTTACATATATTTACATTGAAATTTATTTTGTTATAGGTTACCAAGAATGTTTTTATACGTCGAGTACGACGACGGATCATTGGATACCATATTAAGTGCACAAGTTCCACACTTTACAACAAATTTCGATAAATTTAAAAAATTTAACGTCGTTTCAGAAAGTGGTACAAAAGATGCCATAATAATATATGCAGCAGGTAATTTAATACTTATAATTTTTTCATTTTTTAAATTGAATTTAAAAAACTTATTACTATTATTACTTAATACTTATTATTTGTTATTACTTTTATTATTATTACTTATTTGATATTGTTACAGTTATTGTTTATTTTTTAGATTCTATAGAAAAAGTTAACGAGTATATAACCACAAATCGGCTTCGAAAGCCGCCAAACGCTTTAATTCAATCAGCGTCCGAGCTGAGCGACACAAATTTTTTGGGTACTGCTAATGTTCGTGTCTCTGAAGAAAGGAAAAATTTGGAAACAAAGGCATTACTAGCTAAAAAATTAAAGAAGCTGACTTATTTTTCTGAGGTAAGATTTTAATGTATTTCATTGCATACCTACATATATTCATATCATTATAAAGTCAATAATTTTTTTGATTATCGATTTTTTCATTGTATTAAGTTTCTTTGATAAATACAAAACATACTTTCTACTTAAATTAAAAAGTTAAAAATTGTCAAAATATTGCACATTTGACTTTTTGCTGTTTTAAGTGGTGTTTTATATATCAAGTCGACTGTTGATGGTTTAACACCTACCCGTAACTTCAAGGTTTTTATTTTTGTAGCGAAATTTCTAGACTGGATAGACGACAATTGTGTCTGACTTACTTCGGTGTAGTTACTTGAATTTTTTTTTTTTTTGGGTGTGTGTGTGTGTGTGTGTGTGTGTGTGTGTGTGTGTGTGTGTGTGTGTGTGTGTGTGTGTGTGTGTGTGACTCTCTCACTCTCTCGCACTTCTGGCCTCTTAGCCAGTGCTTCATCTCCTTCTCCTCGCGCGCTCATAGCTTGCGCGCGAGGATTTTCAGGCCGGTGCTGAATAGTGCGGCTTGGCGCTGTCTCTGTTTTGCAGACGGCCCGTAGGAAGCGTGATCTCGTTACAATTTGTTATTTAATAGATTTTTCAAAAAATTTTGATTAAAAAATAATGATGTCTTTCAATGATTTTTAAGTGAAATAACGTTTTTTGTAATATTTTTTATATTTGATAATGTTAAGTAAGTTCTACCAGAATATATAACGTTTTTTAATATTTTATCACTGGTCTTTTTTATCAAAGTGTGTGAAATTTTTATAAAATTAACAAGTTAAAAATTATTACAGATAATTGTTTGAAATTCATATTATAACATTGTTTTTTCTAAGGTCTAAATTTATACAAATTTTCAAGCGATTTAGTTAATTAGTTTTGTTCAAAAATACGAAAAAGTAAAAAATGATGGCGTTTGATTCCCTTCTTCTCGAAAAATATTCAATAAAACGTCACTAAAATTTCCTTTCAGGTAAAATCGATCTACGTCGAACGAAAGATGTAGTGAAAAAAATGAAGAAACTTCAATTCATTTTTTAGATTTTAAATTGCCAACGTTTTAGTTGTTATTGAAAGTATCATTACAGCCAGTTGACAATGGCTTCCCGCCTTGGCTTGAGACTTGATAAATTACGCGCCATAAAATATAAGTTTGAAGACATTTTTGTGACGATGATTTTTGTATTCTCAACTTTAAATATGTGAATTTTATAATTCATTTTTAATTTATAGCCCTGAAGAGGAAGATTTTAAGTCCTCCGAAACGTTGGCAATTAAAAATTTTAAAAATCATCTAAAGTTTCTTAATTTTTTTCACTACATCTTTCGTTCGACGTAGATCGATTTTACCTCAAAGCAACAATACAAAAGCCGATTTTTTAAAGAATTTAAATTAAGGTACTAGTACCTAATACCATCACCTCAAAAACCACTGTATTTACTCTCCAAGTTAAGATTTTTTGATGCGGCAGGGAGCATTTTGAAGCTTGAGAAAGAAGCTTTCACATAAGCTATCCAGCGTTCAATAATATTTAGAGAGATTTTACAGCGATTTTAAAAAAACAATTTTTTTCGAGATAAGAAAATTGGGTACATAATCCCGTCCACACCCGTTCATCAATTTTGAGTATAAAACATGAAAATCTATACGTATATTTACTGGACTTTTAACTAGAAGTGGGCAAAATTAGAATTTGTAATTTTTATTTCTATTATTTTTTTATAAATTTATACTAAAACATGATTTTCTTATTTAAAATAACAGGATCTGAGAGTCAATCTGAATGTGCCTTATTTTGTTGCTAACATTTTTCTAGCATTCTGTGTAAAAATTGATTTCTTTGCTTTAAGTCATTTCCAAGAAACAGTGGCTGTGCCAACTCAAATCTTAAGCTAGCACAGCAACTACCGTAACTTTATGAAATCAGGGTAATTAATCGCCCTAAACAGCATAATTTTTTGTTAATTTGTTGCTTTGAAATGGTATACTTCAAATCTCCAAACTACAAGTGTATGACCATATTACCGATACCACGTCGGAGCAAAATTTCCAAAATTTTGAAAACACGATCTGAGGGTTTATTTAATTGCATTATTTTCTTGCTAATTTTTTGCTAGCATTCTGCGTAAAAGTCGGTTTCTTTGCTTAAGTCGTTTTCGAGAAACAGTGGCTGTGCCAACGACTTAAGCTAACCCAGCAACTACCATAACTTTTTATGAATTCGAGATAGTTAATCGCCCTGAACATCATATTTTGTTGCTAATTTGTTGCATTGAAATGGTATACTTTGAATATTCAAAATACAAGAGTATGATAATATTACGGATACTAGGTCAGGGCAAAAGTTCAAAATTTTGAAAACACGATGTAAGGGTCAAATTAAATGTGCCTTTTTTATTGCTACCTGAAAGCGTAGAACAAGAAAATTTTTTCACCTTAAATTTGTAAATTAAGATTTCTATACCGATCGGAAGCTAGTACTAATTATTTTAAAAATATATTTAACATGTGGTCTAGTATTATTTTTGATAGATACTCGGAAAATTCAGAAAATAAGTAAAGAGACATTACATCGGGTTTCGGGAGAATCTCGATTCCTGGCGACACGAAATCTGTTTCCAACTGAATAAAATTTCTCCTAATCTCAAAGAGACATAATTAAAAATTTGTTTAAAAAATTTTCAAAGTTCTAAAAAGCTGTAGAGCAAGAAAAAAAGAGGATTTTCCTGACACTTTTCCTGCAAAACCCGTAATTGTTGGCACTAAAAAAACTTCCAGTCTTTCTATAGCTTGTGCCACCAAAAAAAAATTAAGACACAATATAAATAGCAAAAACAATTCAAGATAAAATTATCACGTTTCTGTCGCCAGACAGCCCACCAGACTATTCAATACGCGATTTTTCCGATTACTTTCACGCAAAAAGTGTAAGTTACAACGATCCGAAAATTCTCCCGAGCTTCCTATAGCTTTTGCCACATCGAAACAAAATTGGGATACATTCTGAAACGCAACAATAAATAAAGACAAAAATCATCACGTTTCTGTAAGCACGCAAGACTTTTCCATACGCGATTTTTCCGAAGATTGTCATTCCAAGAGTATCGATAACATTGATCCGGAAATTGTCCCTGTCTTTCTATAGCTTGTGCCATCATAAAACAAATCGGGTTACATTCTGCGAAGCCCCAAAAATAAGTTAAAAAATTATCAGGTTTTTGGAAGCCCGCCAGTAAAGAAAAAATCATCACATTTCTGCTGTCCCGTCAGACTTTTCAATACGCGATCTTCTCGAAGATTTTCACGCCAAGAGTATCACGCCAAGTTATATCAATCCAGAGATTCTCCTGGCTTTTTTATAGCTTGTACCACCATAAGAAAAATTGGTATACATTGTAAATGGAAACGATAATTTAAGAAATAATCATCCCGTTACTGTAAGCCCGCCAGACTTTTCAATACGTGATTTTCCCGAATATTTTCAACACAAGAGTATACATTACAACGATCTGAAAATACACCCTGTCATTCTATAGCTTGTGCCACCATAAAACAAACTGGGTTATATTCTGAAAAGCCCAAAAAATAAGTACAAAAATTATCAGGTTTCTGTAAGCCCGCCAGACTTTTCAATACGTGATTTTCCCGAATATTTTCAGCCCAAGAGTAAACATTACAACGATCTGGAAATACACCCAGTGTTTCTATATAGCTTGTGTAACCACAGAACAAATTGGGTTATATTATTTGAAGCCCCAAAAATGAATAAAAAAATCATCACGTGTCTGAAAGTCCTCCAGTCTTTCCAATTTGCGATTTCCCCAAAGATTTTGACGCCAAGAGTATATGTAACATCGATCCGGAAATTCACCCAGTCTTTCTGTAGTTTTTGCCACCATAAAACAAATTGGGGTACATTATGCGAGGCCTTAGAAATAAGTAAAAAAATTATCACGTGCCTGTAATCCCGCCAGACTTTTCAATACGCGATTTTCCCGAAGATTCTCACGCCAAGAAAAGTTTTGTTTTAGGTATTGAAAAGTCTGACGGGCTTACAGAAACGTAATGATTTTTTAAATTATTTCTGGGGCCTTCTTGTTGACTTTTAAAATGTATCCCAATTTGTTTTATGGTGGCATAAGCTATAGAAAGTCTTGGAGAATTACCTGATCGATGTTACTTATACCCTTGGCATGAAAATCTTCGGGACAATTGCGTATTGAAGAGTTCGGCGAGCTTAGAGAAACGTGATAATGTTTTCTTGAATCGTTTTCAAAAACATATTGTAAAATTTCATAAAAATCTGTGACCCGGATCTCAAGTGCTCTGTTGGCAAGTGAAAATTTGTAGTTGCGCATTCAGGGAATATGAAAATATTTTTTTTAATCCTCTAAAGTTTCGGGAACTTAATGCTTTGTTTTTTCATGACTGTAGATTACATGGCATTGAATAATGATATTTTTATCGACCTTATATATCTAGGATTTTGTTGCCCAGTAAACTCTGGCACCTAAACACTCTACAAGTGTAAAAGATTCGTTTTTCTCCCTTCTTATATAAAATACAATTTATTACTGCGAGATTTGACGTAACTAAATAATTCATGAGTATGGAAATGCTGGGTCTTAACGCTCTTTATCGTTTTGGAAATGTTTGCTGAGTGAATTCTTGTATCTTCGTGTTTAAATAGTATGACGCGTGTATTGATATCCAGAATAATGGAAAGTTCTGATCTTCATTCGTATTTACTTAGTTATAATTTAATTAATATAAAATGAATCATTGTATAAACATTATCGTTCTATTATTTTTGTTGTTAATATTATTATCATATGTATTTGTATTATTAGGTAAATATACTATTTGATATTGAATGATTTTCAGTTTGAGTTTTTAAATTTCTTATGAATAAGACCCATCTGAATTTTTTTACAACTTCCGCCCCTCTTACCTTGATGTGATACATTCAGTTGTCAATAAAATAATTATTTTCAGGTTAATTAAGCCAATATGAGTAATTCACAGAGGAAAATATACAAGCTATATATGTCTGATACATACGATAAACGAGAAGTTAGTAGATGGACTCGTAGACGATGGCACAAAATATTGCTATCGCATGCTAACGAAATGAAAAGTAAGGCAAAGTTAAAACCAAAGGCTTATTATTATGGCTATTTTAAAGAAATTCTTTAAATTTGATTGATATTTATTTTTAGTTTCTTTTACAAACTACAACATTCGGAAGTTTTTTTTTCAGAATAATAAGTAGTATAGCTATAGGCATACCAGAACACCCGGATTCTAGAACACCCCCCTCCCTTCTCCAAGTGTTCCAGAATTCGAAAAAAGAGGTTCCCCTCTTTTTTTACTTGTTCTAGAATGCCTGTAGATTTCTACTTTTTTTTTATTTTTTTACAAGTGCTTTCAAGACACATAGGATAATTTCATATGTTTGACATTGTGAAGTGCGCAGGCTGTTTTGTAAATCGGATTATGATGTGTGCATATTGTAACACACTTGAAAGGTTGTTTTGATG
>JAPYZA010017818.1:0-12866 GCA_030522685.1 Eupelmus azureus
ACCTTGGCCAATTCGATTTCGAAATTGAGCGATTGGTTTAATTCGCGAACGGCTCGTGCTTGATCAGCTCCGAGCAGTTGGGCGAAATCAACCATGTACTTGAAGTAAGCTTTTACCACTGTGTCATTTAAACCTTTTTCCAAATAATTCTGAGCGATGCCCAGCGATGCTTGGTCCAACTAAAAAACGTATCAAGATTATACTTAACAGTGAGAATCAACGTATAAAGTGCTTAGTGAGTTTTGATAAAATTAGACCTTACGGAAACGACTTTTCTGCTGCTGTTCTTCATGTCCTCTATGACTCGAACATTGACAAATTGATTGAATTCAAAGCCTGTCCTGCGAAACTTTAACATTGAGCTGCGCCAGTCGAAGCTCTTTTCGTTCCACGAATCTCCGACGAGGACTGGCCATCCGCCAAGCTGATTAAGAATTTTTAAGAATTCCTGCTCGCTGCTTTTTTCTATTTGATCTATATATGAACGTATTAAAATTTAAATGTTTAAACATCATTTTCGAAATCGCTTATGTTTATACCTTCATCCATGCAAGCCCTATAGTAAGACTTAAGGAGCTTGAACGTTTTTCCATTATATCATTTTCAATGCTTGACCATAGTTCCCGTTGAACTCTGTCGCGCACTTGGGAATCATAAGAAGCAATGGGCCTATCCTCGGCTATGACTGCATTCTTTGTAAAGTTGCCACAAGCGAAGTCGTAAAAGTTGTCGCAAGGATCGGCGCTTTGGTCCATGTTTTGGATAATAGAAAATGCTGAAACGGTATTCTATTTAATATCAATATATCAGTAGTTTAAAATTTGATTTATAATGCGTTTTATCACTACCTGCTCGCGAGCATGCTGGAGTGCTGCAAAAATTCGCCGATGTCCCAACTATAGAAAAAATGATTTTTGCTTTAGGCTACAAATCGCAGAAGTAAACATTCAAGGTTAAAGGTTAAATAAGTTGAAGGTCATGATTAAGGGCAAACGTTATATCATCACATAACCATCAAGAAAAACCTTAAACCTTTTATATTCTAAGATTTTTTCTCCGATTTATAGTTTTAAAATTATTACGCCGTACAGAGACTTTTTGAACATTCTGTACGTTTTGCTTCTTACAATAACTTTTAACGTCTTTTCCAGCTAATTACTTTGAAAATTACCTAATCATACATTCGTGAACAAAGTGTACACATACTCTTATCTAAAAATGACTGTAAAACACTTAAATTTGGAAGAAAATTTTAAATCTAAAATTACAACTTTTAAAAAATTATTAAGTTTTAGCTTGTGTGTAACTTCACAAAAAATTTTTTTAATAATAATTAATTACATAAATGATAAGCATTCAATAAAAGTTAATAATACTCATTAGGTATTTCGATATTATAGTAAACAGTTATATATTAAGAATCAATTTTTGTATATTATCATGTAAAAGCTTTTATCTAATAAATACTAGTATCTAAAATAAATGTATCAAATAAATAATTGTTCTTACCAATTTTGTTAAAAGCTAAGCCTTCGACCAAACATATTATAATGAACCATGTTTGACCTTTGAACCTACAAGAATTTAAGCTTATTTTTCAAATACATATTGCAGAATTATTTTTCTCATAATAAAACAATTTTATTTAAATACAAATATCTAAAATATTTTTCAGTTTTATGCAATCTTACTCTTATGAAAATACATGTTTTCTCTTAACTCAGAAAAATAACAACACGTTGATTATGATTATCCCAGACTTAATTATTTGATGATTAAAAAATAAATAGAATAAAATCGAAAATACAAAAATAAAATGAATCTTCATTGGAGTAATTTTTCAGAAGCTTTTTTTTTAAATAAAAATAACTTTTGAAATAAAGTACTCGCGTGAACCAGTTTGTACGTCTGTATACAGTAGTCTGTATACAGAATTAGTTATTTGATCATTGAAAAATAAATAGAATAAAATCGAAAATATAAAAATAAAACAAATCTTCATTAGAGCAATTTTTCAGAGACTTTTTTTAAAGTAAAAATGACTTTTGAAATAAAGTGCTCCCGTGAACCAAACTAACTTATCGATTATGAATTTAGTGGGTGACAGAATATACAATAAATATAAAATATTATAATCAATTGGAATTGAATATACCCCGAGGTTGTAAATGAATAAATAAATAAATAAAATAAACCTTAACATGGTGAATCGCTTCTTTGACAGCTCTATACGATGTCCCAAAGTGTTATTTTACGTTACTTATATTTCTTTCTTCAGTTTTACGGCAGACTAATCTTAATATGCGCCCAGTCGTATAACATTAATAAATTAATTATTTAAATCTCTTTCTAAAAAATACCTACAATTCCCGTTTATTTCATTTTCCAAAATCGACTAATTTATTTGTATGTCAGCTGTAATTCGTTATCTTCTATAGAGCACGCTTCGAATTTTTAATTTCATTGTAAAGTGCGAATGATCGAGGTATATAGGTAGCTGGCAAACTGCGTACGTGAACATTCACATTCGTTTCTCTTATATATCAGAACGCTTTTGCAGTATTTAAACAATAATAAAACATTTTTATAAAATTGGGTCTTATCTTAAGATATGAGAAACGAAAATACAGCTGTAAACCGGTTAGCAGAAACCTTTTTCAAAGAGATTAGTTTTTTGTTTTTATCACATTTTTTATACGAATATAATTTTGTGATTTTAAAAAATTTTTGTTTCAATTGATGGATTAATTTAATTTTGTATTATAATTCAGTATATTAATGTATAATTATATCATTGGATTCTTTACATTTATATTTAATGATAATCCTTTCCCTCTGAAAGATTTATTTATGTTCATTATGTTATTATAAAGAAACGATAATGATATATTATCATAATGATATAAGTATGAATATCATTAATAAATTATTAAGCATGCCCATTCATATCTCTACATTAAACATTTTATACATTAACTCTCTTGTATATTATATCTCTTTAATTTGAATAAAATAAATAAATTTATAATGTGTATGAAAGAGAAGGTGAATACAATACTTTCATATTTACTCAATTGTTATTTAATTTCTTTTTTTGTTTTTAATATTACTTTTTTACAAAATTGCAAAATGAATTTCATTTATTATGGACAATAATTCGTTTTTTAAACAAGGATTGTCCAAATTTTTATATCAAACATAAAGGAAACAATAAAAATAAAAAAAGTTTAACGTATTACAGAAGATAAATTATAAATTTTATATTTTCTACATGAGCGAATAGTTCAACTCTGCTGTTACAACAATTTTATAAAAACTTTTAACAGTCTACAAATTTGTAATACAATCTAAATAAAATAAGAAAACGAATGTGTAATTATTCACTAGTTGCACCTTCGATTCGCCAAAGAATTTTTATTGCTGCTAGCGATTGTCAGCAGCAACAACAAAAATCATATTATACATAAGATTTTATTCAGCTGGCACGAAGCGTTTCCGCTATTTACAAACCTCTTCGAAATATAGTATTTTTCATGTGCAGCTTATCTGAGAATGGCAGCATTCCACCCACAGGCAGTGGCCAAACGCCTTCAGGCTAATATCAGGATAATATCAATTCAAAATTATTCAAAATTTCTTGAAATCAGACTCTTTTTTAAAATTGTTAATTTTTTGTTTATGGTATAACACCGAAAGGGAATATTTTAATAATAGACAAGAATGTAGTAAAAACAAACATTTTAAAATTTTTTCTTACAAATATATATATTTTTTCATATAGAATTAAAAAATATTATTGAATTTAAAAAAAATGTTTCAATCGTAACTATTCCACACATTTTTTAAAATTGATTTTACGGAACGTACTTCAAAAACGTTTTCGCGGCTCTTCTCACCAAACAGTGCACCTCTTGACGGGGTTCATCGGGGAGCCGCGAGGACAGTTAAAATCTCGGGCGAACTCGGGCATATTTGACATTGGCCCATTAACACGAAATTCGTGCGGGCTGTGCGGATTCGTGAGGATGAGATTGCGGAGAAACTCGCGCCGATACTTAGCGCACCAGATGTTCGCGTTGCTTATCCAGAAACTTTGTCTGGGTGTGTAGGCCTCCAGGCCGGGCAGCCGAGCTTCTGGACCATTTTCTTGTTCCCAGGCTTCGTAAGCGTAGTAAGCCTCTTTGATGCCGCCGTTGTCGGCGATGTTTTCGCCCTGTGTGTTTACACCGTCCAGCTGTACACAGTTTTTAGAGAATCTTAGCTTAGTATATTATATTTATAATAATATGTCGATCGTTTGAAAAATGCTGTTAAATTATGATACTTACATGAAGATTAACTTCTTTGGCTATATAATTGCTATACTGATCAATAATGCATTGAGCTCGTTTTAAATACTCCCTTTTTGTGCTGTTGCCCCACCAATCCAGTAAATTTCCGTCTTTATCGAAAAGTCGGCCCATATCATCAAAACCGTGCGTCATTTCATGACCCATGACTGAGCCTATGCCAGCATAATTCACATATTTTGGATTATCCTTGTCGAAGAAGATTTCTTGCAAAATTCCAGCCGGAAATACTAAATTGAATTTAATTAGTAATTATAAATGCATTTTGTGTTTTCAAAAAATTAGAAAAATGTGTTAAAATTAACTCATAATATTTTGAGGTGGCGAGTAAAATGCATTTACTATAGCTGCACTACCGAATGAAGTCCAGTGGGTTTTATTTACAGGTTTATTAAGTTGCTCGTTTATGCGGGCCAGGTTGAAGAGGTTAATACTGAGAGACGATTTTAGAAAACTTTCAGGATAAATTTGTAGCTCTCTGTAATAATCATCGATTTTTTTATTATCGAGAAATTCATCTGGATAGGCGATCAAGGGTATCATTTGCTCGAGCTTTTCTAACGCTGCTATTTTTGTTTTATTATCCATCCAGCTGACCTAAAATACGAGAAATAAGTATATTCAAATATTTACTACAGTTGTAAACATATGCAACTACTTGGTATGATTCAACAGACTTTAGTCAAGATCGATATAAAGCCTACCTTTTCCGTTTATCGAACATTTTTATTTTTTAAACATTTTAAAATCCATTTCATTTTACATTAAATTTCTATTTTCCGCGAAAGTTGTTGATGTCGAGTTATTATTTTTAACTAAACATCTATTTATTTTTTTTTTTTCAAATTAAAAATTTAATTTAAAACAATGTTATATTCATTATAATAAAGCAGATTTTACATTGCCATAAATTCAAGTCCACGTGTCTGTGAAAGCAATAAAAAAAAACGTTTAAAGAAAAATGAACAAAATATTCTCACCTCTCGGAGCATCTTCTGAAAGCTCTGTCTGATGTCATGAATAAGCTGAGTCGCGCTGTCCTTGGTACCCCTTTCTACCCACTTCCTTGCGTATAGCGCCCCAGCAGCCAGGCTCATCAAGTCGTTAACCTCGTTGGTACAATCTTGCCACCTTGGAGTTTTCTTTTGAACACCCCTCGTCGAGGCCATAAACTCTCTGCGAGCTCGGTTTATGCGTTCACTCAGTCGGCTGGCCACCGATTGGGCCACGCGCCAGAACACGTAGTTGGCTTGGACGCGCTTCGGACTCCGTTGGAGTATCTCGGATAAAGCTCCATTTGACGTCTTGGACGAGTACTTCATCTCGAGCTCCTTGATGGTCATGGGGTTGTAGAGCTTGGTCTCGTCACGGCGCTGGCTCGACGGTAGCGAGATCTAGATCAAAGGAGATACGATAGTTTCCTTACTTATTAGTTTTTGGTGTACATACTTTAGAAATTGTTTTGAACCTTGGCCAATTCGATTTCGAAATTGAGCGATTGGCAGCTCGTCAACGGCTCGTTCTCGATCAACTCCGATGAGTTGGGCGAAATCAACCATGTACTTGAAGTATGCTTTTACCACAGTGTCATTTAAACCTGTTTCCAAATAATTCTGAGCGATGCCCAGAGTTGCTTGATCCAGCTAAAAAAAGTTTGAAGATTATATTGAACAGAAAGACTCATCGTATCAAGTGTTTAGGAAGACTTAATAAAATTAGATCTTACGGAAACGAGTCTTCTGCTGCTGTCCTTCATGTCCATTTCAACTCGAATATCGACAATTTGATCGAATTCAAAGCCTGCGTTGCGAAACTTTAACATTGAGCTGCGCCAGTCGAAGCTCGTTTCGTTCCACGAATCTCCGTCAAGAACTGGCCATCCACCAAGCTGATTTAGAAGTTTTAACAATTCCTCCTCACTGGTCTTTTCTATTTGATCTATATATGAACGTATTAAAATTTAAATGTTTAAACATCATTTTCGAAATCGCTTATGTTTATACCTTCATCCATGCAAACCCTATAATAAGACTTAAGGAGCTTGAACGAGCGTGAATCGTTTTCCATGATATCATTCTCAATGCTCGACCATAGTTGCCGCTGAACTCTGTCGCGCAATTGGAAATAAAAAGCAGCCGTGGGCCTGTCATCAGGTATGACTGCATTCTTTGTAAAGTTACCACAAGGAATGCGTTTGATCATTACCTGCCCGCGCGCATGCTGGAGTGCTGCAAAAATTTGCCGATGTCCTAACTATAGAAAGAATGATTATGCTTTAGGCTACAAATCGCAGAAGAAAATATTGAAGGTCAAAGGTTAAATGAGTTGAAAGGTCATAGTTAAGGTCAAATGTTATATCATCACATAACCAGGAAAAACTTTAAACCTTTTATCTTCTAAAAATAAGTTTTTTTCTATACAATTTATAGTTTTTAAATTATTGCGCCGTACAGAGACTTTTTGAACAGTGTGTACATTTTGCTTCTTATAATAACCTCGTCTTTACGTCTCTACTTAATTTTCCTTAACGCCTTTTCCAGTTAGTTTCTTTAAAAATTATCTAAGCATACATTCGTGAGCATAGTGTGCACATACTCTTATTTAGAAATGACTATAAAACGCTAAAATTTGGAAGAAAATATTAAATCTTTAATTACAACTTTAAAAAAATTATTAAGTTTTAGCTTCTGTATATCTGCACAAAAAATAAAAAATAAATATTTAAAAACAAAAATAATAAGCTTTCAATAATAGTTAATAATACTCGTTGGATATTTCGATATTCTAGAAAACAGATATTTGTAAAAAATAATTGTTCTTACCAATTTTGCTAAAGGCTATGCCTTCGACCAAACTTATTATTATGAACCACGTTTGACCTGTGAACCTACAAGCAGTTAGCCACTTATTTTTTGAATATAAGTATATTGCAGAATTATTGCTCTCATAATAAAAAGATTTTATTTAAATGCAAATATATAAAATATTTTTCACGATTTATGCAATCTTACTCTTATGTGAAGATACGTTTTCTCTTAACTCAAAAAAATAACAACGCTTTGAGCATGAAACATCCTAGAATTATAATTATTTGATCATTGAAAATAAAATAAATAAAATTGAAAATAAAAAAATAAAATAAATCATCATTAGAGCAATTTTTCGGAAACTCATTTTTTTAAAATTAGCTTTTCAAATAAAGTCCTTGCTTTTACCAAACTTATCAATCATCAGTTGAGAGGTTAACAGTATCAAAAACATACAATAAATATAAAATATTATAAACTATCTATAATTGGATATTTATACCCTAAGGTTGTAAATAAATAAATAAATGAATAAATAAATAAATAAATAAACAAATAAATAAATAAATATTCCTTCTTTCAGTTTAACGGCAGACAATCTTAATATACCTTCGCCCGTATAACATTAATAAATGAATTATTTAAATCTCTTTCTAAAAAAATACCGATAGTGCCCGTTTACTTATTTTTCCACAGTCGACTAATTTATTTTTATATCAGCTTTAATTCATTATCTTCTACAGAGCACTCTTCGAATTTCGAATTTTATTAGAAAGTGCGAATGATCAAAGTAGCTGGCAAATTGCGTATGTAAATATCCATATTCGTTTCTCAGCCGAGCAACAATCATATTTCAGAACGCTGTTGCAGTAGTTTAAACAATAATAAAAATATTTTTATAAAACTTTGTTCTTATTCTAAGATATGAGAAACAAAAATACAGCAGTTAGCTGTTTAGCAGAAAGCTTTCTCAGAGCTTCTTTTTTTTGTTTTTATCACATTTTTCAAACTATTTTAATTTTGTAATTTTTTAAAATGTTTGTTTTAATTGACGAAGTAACTTTAATTTTGTAATATAATTCAGTGCATTAATGTATACTTATTTTATTGGATTCTCTACATTTATATTTATTACTAATCCTTTGCGTCTTAAAGGTTGATTTATGTTCGTTATGTTATTATAAAGAAAAGCATAATGATATAAGTATGGATATCATTAATAAATTAGTAATCATGTCCGTTCATATCTCTTCATTAACATCTTATACATTAACTCTGTTGTATATTATATCTCTTTAACCTAAATAAAATAAATATATTTATAGTGTGGAAAGAAAGATGAATAAAACACGTTCATATTTAGTCACTTATTTTTTTTTTTTTTTTTTTTGTAAAATTCAAAATTGATTCCATTTATTACGGACAAAAATTAATTTTTTTAAACAAGAAATTTTCAAATTTTTAAATTAAAAATAAAGGAAATAATGAAAATAAAAAATGTTAACTTATTACAGAAGGTAAATTATAAATTTCACATTTTCTATATTAGCGAACAGTTCAACTTTGCTATTACAACAATTTTATAAAAACTTCTAACAGTTGACAAATTTGTAATACAATCTAAATAAAATAAGAAAACAAATGTGTAAATATTCTCGATGTGTAATAAACTCAAAGCCGTTATCAGATGATACCAGGACGACCAATGGACAGCAATGTTTCCCTCTGCGTTCATTAGTATTCAAGTATCATGGAGAGATCTCCAACTCCATCCTCAGTATCAGCACGTTTCCTTGTAACACGTCGCCGCAAAAAGGTGTTTTATGATGGACGGTACGAAGAAAGCATAAAATATTGTATTATATAAAAAATAGTTTTATTATTTATATTTTTACATAACGATAATGAACTTTTATCAGAAAATTAATATCAATCTATAAAGATGAAAAAATATTCAGTTCTATTAAATCTATTATTGCTTATTATTATCTAAATGAAACAGCAACAGCAACATACGAAACTGCAGATTTAACAAACTAGAAAAATATTTTATTTTAATAATAAATTTTATAATTATTTACTAAATTAACACTGAAAATACAGTTCGTACAGTTCCAAAATTTTGAAAATTCATTACGTATAATCCTCCAGCAGAGGTGGCGACAGGTATTATTAACCTTAACATAAATATTCTCAATATTTTTTTCCCATTAGATGAAATGTTATACCACTCATTTGCATATCTAAAATTAAGTTGATTGTATAGATAACAAATATTCAAAAATATAAAGAATCAATTATATAAAATTTACAATTAACAATGACTTCTGATAATGATAAAGTTAATTTGGAGTCTTATTTTGCTAATATATGTATATGTATAAAAAAATTAAATTATTTACGCAGATACGTATAAATCATCACTAAGATCCAAGTACAGTTGTCCAGGCCAAGAAAGATAAAGCAAGTGAATTAAGCCCCCAATCTCTATCATGAATGCTCTTAGAAGTTCAATATAATTGCTACTATCAAATCTTCTTAGAGTCTAAATATAAGAAGAAAATTAAAGATATATGTACATATCGCATTAAAAAAAAGGTAAACATAATAACGAAACATAAAAATAAAAATAATAAAATTCTATTAATCTAAAATATTACGTCACACTCATATTAATATTACTATTTTCTACTTTTTACCTAAATTTTACGTGAATAAAAAAACAGGAGGTATATTTACATAAAGTCTTTCAAAAAAGCGTAAACCATCTCCAATGTATTGTTACGTTTATCGACTTACGAAATCTCAATCCAAAGTTAAAATTAAAAATCCTATTTACTTTTTATAGATCCAGAAAATGATCTAAATAATTAAAAATTTGTTAAAAATTACATTATTGATGGCATATAAGTATTACCATGAGATAAAAACTTGAAAATGAACTAAAGATTTACGTTTTTATACTTTTCCCTTTTCTACTTTAAGTTGCTAAATATAAATAAAAATCAGTATAACAGAGTTAGACATAAACACCTACAATTCTTGGCTATTTAGGCATTCTACTCGTATCTATTCACGAGTTCCAATGACATGACGGCAGTGATCAGTGGATACTAGCAATTGGTGCGATGATTAATCATTTAATGCAGTGTGGAAAGCAGTGCAGTCGACGGAATTTAGTTTAAACTTTACTTAATTTTATACTTTTTCATGTCCTTATAGTAGTTTTTGATACAAGTGTGAAAAGTAAATTCGCACACGACGGCGTGTTTACAGCCCGAGCGCAGCAACTGGTACATTTCGATACTAGTGCGAGAAAGTTATTTCAGTTTCGCGTCGACATTGTTGAAAAGGCCACACGTGGTTGAAATCTCTTCCTCGCTCATATATCGAACCGTATATTTTTATATGACATGCACAAAGCAAGATTTAGCATACGCTTTGTTGTTGTCGTGTGTGCGCAAAATCGAACTTTATGCACAGAGAATCAAAAATCAATTTTCACACGTGTGTCGCACTATATTTTACGCACACATGAATTTAGAGAATTTGCATACATTTTTTTACATTCTTATATATTATTGTACATTTATGTATATTAATACCATATCGTTACTATTAATTGCAACCACTAGATGGTGAATTGTATTCTTTGATAAAATGATACTTCTAGAGTATATTGGAAACAATGAGATGTATAAAAGTTTTTAAGTTTTATTAAAATATTTTTAGCATACATGTCCAATAAATCGTGTATACCGCACGTTTATAAAAATATACGAAAATGTACAAACAGGTACACAACTGTATACATACGTACAAAGCATGACAAATTGGCATAACTGGTTAATTATGTTTTACATTATTCAAAATAAAAGCAATCTCTCACTTTCCCGTCTATAGCGCTTATAATACATAGAGCTTATAAGCGACCTTTATTAGAAAATGTGATAATAATAATAATAAGAATATGTTGATGATAAAATTAATAATGTTAAGTATGAATATTTATAACCAACTAGCGACGACCTCAACTTATAGTCATATGTTAAATAATTCAGTTCGATACAATCAAGGATAATGTTTCAATGTAAAAGAAAATATTATGTTTAATTGCAGGTGTAGATAAATTTGGATATTTCTTTAAATGAAAAATGCAGAAAGAATGCTAAGTCCTTGGATTTGTTGATAACACTGGAATTTTAAATTACATTAAGAAAAGGTATACTCATACTTGATATGTTCATCATTCTACAGATTAGGTCGGCGAAGAATATGTGTTATATTGGAAAGGTTTAAAATTAATAAAATTTTAATATAATAGATTATGATTACACTTAATTAGTTAATAAAAACAGACGTGGCATTAAATCTAGAGCAAGCCTAAATAAATTACATTATTTTATACGTAACTTAGATTTGTAATTTTTATCTTTCTTTTCATTCATAAAGAATCTATCAATCTGTAAAATACACATTAACGCCTTGATAGAACTATACAGTTCCAGGAGGGAAAACTGTACAGATATCTATAGAAGGGAAGGACGTTACACGCCCATACAGATCTGTCTAGTTCGGCTGTACAGATCTATCTAGTACAAGATTATTTTGGATAGAACTAGTCTAATAGCCCGTATAAATTTCTATAGGAGTTAGTTGAATTTTGAGGTCAACACAGTATGATCTAGTCTAGAAAAATGTTAACTTTGAATAAAAATGAAATCAGTGCAAAAGTAAAAATGAATCATTCATACCCAATTTTCCTTTAAGGTAATAGATAAATTAATTCGTAATAATAAGTAACAATTTAAAATTTTGATATATTTTTTTTACTTTTTAAATATCTTTGATACGGTTGGATAATTTTGACATAGCATTTGAATTCACTGAATTTAATTAAGATAGTTCTATAGTGTATTTTAAAATCCTCGACTAATGGTAGTATTTTGTATCAAACAGGAATTTTTATTCTTTATTATTTTTTATTATTTATTTTTATAATTTTAAGGATGTATGTGACACCTTATTCAGTATACTTGGATTCGGTTTCTTTGTAAATCTGTCTTATTATCACTTATATAAATGATTGATATTCTTCGCATTGGAAATGGTTTTTTGTTTTTGTAAGAGCAAAGAGTTAAAAGTAGTATCGTATTTGTTTCAATTAAAAATCAAGGTGTCTAACAGTGTCTAACAGAGACTTGAAGCACTGTTTATACCACTTAAACGTGCCAAAATGATACATAATATATATAGTAAGTGCAAAAACTTTATATCACCAAAACCTATGTTTTAATATTTAAAAAAAAATTTTTAGCTTACCGCAACAGCACCGACGCTCAGAAAAATAGCAGTACCACCAATCACAAGGAGGAATAATTTAGAAGAGACGGCATCAATCTGTTTATTGAATCTGATGTATCAAAAATTAATAGAAAGTGAATTTAAACTTTTAAAAAAACTGTAGTAATATAAATTAATCTAAATTTATTTAGTTTAAGATGTAAACTAACGGTTTGACTTATGCAAAAAGTTACGTTTTTGCTTAGTAGACAAGACCATATTTCTCAAAATAAAGTTCCAAACCCGTTGTAAAATTCTATTTTTCATTGCTTATTATTTCAAGGATTGATTTTTGATTAAAAGAACGATGCCCACGACCATATAGGAAACCGGCCCCCAAAGGTCAACGTATAAAACCTATACCATC
>JAPYZA010017832.1:0-11251 GCA_030522685.1 Eupelmus azureus
AAAAAACATGGACGTAAACAAGCGGACTGGCTGCGCGCCGCCCACGAAACTGACTTGCGGATGCGACTGCCGACAAGTGGACCTGCAGTAATATGAACGAGAGAGAAAAGAGAGAGCTAACCTCTCCTTAATATGGGCAGCTCTCGCCGCGCTAACGTCAACCGCTCCTGAATATGCGAGCGCACGAGCTCGTCCTCGGAACTGGCAGGAGCGGCCTAGCTGCCGAGAGAAAAAGCCGTCGTCCTGAGCCTCGTCGCCGTCGACTCTCGTCTGCAAGATACTTCTGTTTATAACCTAAAAATCCGAAAGGCTCGCTTCGACGAAATTCAAGTGTATATACGTAATAAGCCGACTTATGGATTCGCTTAATTGAGTTTACTCGGGGGCTCGAGAAATGTTCGTTGCTCGCGGCGAGCGAGCTCGGTAAGATGTTTTTCCCGGTAGGCTGGCCTCGGGTCCTCAAAGTCACAGAGCCCCAGAAGGTCTGCTCCATTACTTGCAATAGAGACAAGATTCTTTTTGGCGTTCTCACGACTGACGCGATTAGTATTTGGTGCTGCAAGCCCTGTGTTCCCGTTGTCTTCCTCAGGCGTAGCCAAGAATGTTTGCAGAAGCACGGAGAGAACTGCATGCTGGAATGGAGGCCGGACTCCAGTATGCTTGTCATCGGGACAGACGACAGCTATTTGCTCTTCTACAAGCTGTTCGATCAGGCCAGCGAAGTGAAGAGCCCCTACGAGCAGAAGGATTCGCCTGTCAACAGTCTCAAGAGAGACAGCGCCGAGCTGTTTATCAAGGAGTCCATTCCATCCATCCTGTTGAAGTTTGACAAGTCGGTGTGGGTAGACGGAGGAATAAGTTCCTTGGTTTGTATTAGAGATGAATTAATGATAGCTACAAAGACCAGTTTTATTATTAGGCACAAGTGGGATGGAACGCAAAATCGTGATTATTCATTGGACTTAAGAAGGATTCCCTTTAGTATTGATCAACAAATGTCAACATCGGCTACTCCACTGACGAGCAAAAATACGTATGTCACTGATATTGAATACTCACCCTTAGTTGGAGGATTTGCTGTTGTTTTCAACGATGGAAAAGCTGCTTTTTTAACTGCCCTGTCACTAAAATTTGATCCTAATCAAGTTCAGGGTGTATGGGCTAGAGATTTAGAAGATGCAACTTGCGCAGCTGTAAATCACAAGTATAGATTAATTGCCTATGGGAGAAAAAATTCACAGGGTCTTGTTTTGTATGTAGATGAAACTACAGGATCATTGGAAGTATCACATAGCCTAGTTTTGTCAACGAAGGATTATCCTGGTGTTCCAGGGCCTGTTTCTTGTTTAAAATGGACACCTGATAGCAGTGCTATTGCATTAGCTTGGTGCAGTGGTGGTGTTGCAGTATGGAGTGCTTTTGGAGCTCTGTTGCTGTGTACATTAAAATGGGATTATGGACTGAATGTAGACCTTGTACAAAGAAATCCATTTCTTGTAAGCACAATGGAATGGTCAGCCGAGGGTTATCAGCTATGGATGTTAAAAGACTCTTATTTATTATCAAAAGAAAATTGCGTTCGTAATAAGTATTGTCAGGTAAGATCTGTAGTGCAATGGGAATTTGTAAAAAGTCCACTTACAGTTAATCCGTGCATGTCCCACTATGGGCATATATATTTACAAGGTGAAGATCGTTTGTACATTAATTTAGGTCATAAAATTTTTTCAACTAACATCAAAGTTCATTCCTCAAATGAAGACAGAGCAGATGGATTTTGTCACGTTCTTTCTGGTACAAAACAATGGCTTGTGGTTCCCATTCCAAATGCATATACAAGCTGTAATTGGCCAATACGATTTACTGCTATTGATGAAGAAGGTCAAAGTATAGCTGTAGCTGGTAAAACTGGTTTAGCACATTACTCCATGTTATCTAGAAAATGGAAATTATTTGGTAATGAGTATCAAGAGAGAGATTTTGTAGTAACTGGAGGCCTTCTGTGGTATCGTGGCTATTTGATAACAAGTAGTTATTCAATACCAGAAAATGAGGATGAAATAAGGTTGTATCCAAGAGATGTTCGTTTGGATAACAATCATGTAAGGTCTATAAAAATGACATCTCAAATTTTACTCTTAAATATATTCAAAAATCTCCTTTTAGTTTTTTGTGCCAACTGTCAAATTAGAATATATGATATGATTTTAAAAAAAGAAAAAGGTAATAACTTTATTGAATTAGTAATGCTGCAGACAATAGATATAAGCAGTCTCTGTCCACATCCAGCCTGTGTTGTCAGTGCCAGTCTAACGTTGATTAGAACTGAAATATCAGATGATAATTTACATTCAGAGACACTACTTCTAAATGTTTCAGGAAAACTTCTTATGGTTCAAAGGGATCACTGGCTTGAAAACACAGATGTGCAGTACACATGTGCAACACCAACTGTTTTAGCATCAAGTGTAGAAAATTTGTGGATACCTTGGGAATCTAAAAAAGATAAACCTCATTTGACAGAGGCTGTGTGGCTGTTTTGTGGAGCTCGTGGAATGAGAGTCTGGCTACCCTTATTTCCAAGAAGTCAACAGGATAAAGATCACACTTTTATGAGTAAAAGAATCATGCTGCCATTTTATTTAAAAATTTATCCCTTAACAATTTTATTTGAGGATGCGATTCTCCTTGGTGCAGAAAACGATACTGTACTGTATACATCAGATACAAGTTCACCATTTGTTTTACCATTCAGTGTTTTAGAATTAACAAGTCAAGTTTATCTTCATCAAATCCTTCGTCAGCTTATTCAACGGAATCTGGGTTATCATGCATGGGAAATTGCAAGATCCTGTTCATCTCTTCCATATTTTTCTCATTCTCTTGAATTACTGTTACATGAAGTATTGGAAGAAGAAGCAACAAGCAAAGAGCCTCTTCCCGATGCTCAGCTACCGTCAGTGGTAGAGTTCATTCAAGAATTCCCTGGCTTCTGGGCTCGAGCTATTGTACAGTGCGCAAGAAAAACAGAAATTGCTTTATGGCCCTATTTATTTTCGGTGGTGGGTCCTCCAAAAAAATTATTGCAAACCTGTTTGAATCATCAGGAACTTGACACGGCAGCCAGTTACCTTTTGATTTTGCAAAACTTGGAAGCATCTTCTGTCAGTAAGCAGTATGCAACTATGTTGCTCGATGCTGCTGTGAAACAGGGTAGGGGTGAATTATCTAGGGACTTAGTTCGCTTTCTCAGAGCGATAGATCCCAATGATGTTGATTTGTTGAAGACTTCTTCGTCTGTAAATAGTAAAAAGCCTGCACAGAGTCAGCAGGCTCTGTCTTCTCAAGAGGACGATTTAACTTTAGTGTTAGGAACTATGCAAGTGTCGAGAAACAGAAGTTATAGTACTACTGCTATACCTAAGTTGAGTACAGACTCACATAATAAAGATAACGTAAGGTAACATTGGTGAAGAGTATAAATAACAAAAAAGAAATTTTTATGTCATGTTTTAAAGTTTAATAAAGATCTGTGTTTATTAAAGTTGACTATTTTACAATTATTACTCAATCCTGGTATTATATCAATATTCTCAGTAGATTCAGTTGTTAACACAATTAGTTTTTAAATTTAACGAGTAACATACTATTGTTATTGTTAATTAGTTATTTTATTAATTTTATTAATTCATATCAATTTTTATGTAACATGTAAGTACTTCTTTTGTGCTAATAACTGAAATGAAATAAACAATGCAATTTTCTATAATTCTTTATACTTTCATAAAACAGCTTTTATAATTTACACTCATCCCACCCTTCCCATAAATTCTCCGTACGAAAATCCTTTGATACCAAAGCGCCAACAATCTTCTATCTATATTGTGGGGACCTGCAATATATAAATATTCAAAAAAACATTCGAAATCGCGCCAAAACTTCGACCAATCAAACCCACTAGCCTCGCCACTCGCAGTAATATGGTGGCACAACATTAATCCCAGCTGAAAGACCAGAAAAATGCTGGAAATCGATCGCAGCCAAGCTAAAAAATTTCTTCAGGCCTGCCAGAACGGCGATTTGGAAAAAGTCAAAGCTTTGGTCGACGATAATTGCATAAAAGATTGGACGGTTTATCGTCATGAAATCACAGGTGAAACGGCGCTTCACGTGGCGGCTAGAGAAGGACATATTCAGATTGTTGGATATTTGTGCAACGATTGGCCCGAGTCAAAATGCAAGGTCAACGTTGTCAATTTCGATATGAAAACGCCGCTGCACGAAGCCGCACAATTTGCGAGGAGTGACGTTTTGTATATTCTTTTGGATCAAGGTGATTATTTTTGGGTTTATTTGTTTTTTTTTTAATATTGTATTTGGTGAAGGGTTGTAAGTAATTTGCAAAGAGAAAAAAATCAAAAAGTAATTTAGACTACGTTTTTCGATATTATTGATGCCAACTGTGATTATAAATAATGTTTTGAAAAACAATCATATATAACATAGCCTATAAATTGAAATTGGAGCAGTGCAAAGTATGAATTGAAATTGAAATAATTTTCTTTAGGTATGTATTTAAATTAAAACTATATTTTTGGTACTTTAATCATAAATGATTTATTTGTAAATAAAAAGAAAGTTTAATTTATTTTCACGGCTTCGTCAATACTTAGAATATATTTTTAATTAGTCCTAATTTTTCATTAATAGCTTTAATTTATTTATATTATTATCCAACGTTATTTACACTTATTGAATCTATTTTATATTATAATATGAATTTTTCATTTTTAGTAATTTTTATTTTTGATATTCTACTATCTTACTCTGTTTATAATTGAATTGATTGTAGAATTCGTATTTACCTGTAACAATACGTTTTCATCTGTTAGATGGCGCTTTATATAGTACGTATAAACGCGGTAATTTATGTTTATAAGATAAAACGTATTTTTTATAGTTTTTAATAATAATATAGATTTTTGTTTGATATATGTCATTTTTATACGTTATTAGAAACGTACGTGAATTTATTTTATAAATCAAAAAGTTAAAAATAATCTTTGAAAATCTTGTCCAATCAAGAATTGTTTTTAATCTTAATAAAATTTAGTAAGCTCCTTAGACCTTAAGTATAAATAAGTTCATCTTATTTTATAGACTTTTAAAATACTTTCAAATATTTTTGATTTTTAGACATTTTTGTATTTATGTAGTTATTTTATTTTTGTTTTTAAATCTATTTTCAGCTAACAATTGCTTATAAATCAAATAATCATAACTTTGGAAAAAAATTTAGTTTTATGATATTAAAGAATTAAAAAAATTAGGGTATTTAGACATTAGTAAATTATTAGTAATAATTTTAAAAGTTATGATAATTCCATGTCTAAATCGCAAAAACGCAAAGTAAATGGCAGATACATCGATTTCTGTAAAAATTTTGATTAAATTGGATGACTTACAAAAAAGCTTTACTAAATAACATTTTTTCATGAAGGTCAAATGCCATTGAACTGAATTTTGAATTTTAAAAGCATTTCAATTGATTAATGCGGTAATATTTAAAATAGTACATTATTTTTATAAACTCATATTAACATTGCTTTCAAATAAAAAAATTGTGGCACCTTATATACAAATTCTTATAATTAATGTTACAAAAATCATTTAATTTGCATAAGCTACTTCAACTGCTACCATTATTCAGGCATGCTGTTATGTATCAATCAAGGCTCTTTCAATTAATTTAATGTTTTAAGTCAAGTAAAATCACAATTATCTTCTAATAACAGGAGCACGTATAGATTGTCTGAAACGTGCTGATTGGACACCTCTCATGTTAGCGTGCACCAAAGAGAGCATAGAAGCGCTAACATGCATCGAAAAACTATTGCAATGTGGGGCAAATATGTCATTGAAAAATAAAGATGGCTGGACACCCTTTCTCGTGGCTTGTCGAACTGGAGACCCACTTATAATATCCCGATTGTTAAAACATTCGCCTGACTGTATAAATGATACAAGCAACAATAAAAGAACACCTTTACACATTGCAGGTATTATTTCTTCCGAAAACTTTTCATTAATAAAATTTAATATGATATACGATATTAACTTTCATCTTTTCATATATTCTTTCAGCCTTCCACTCTTGTCTGAACGCGCTAAGTATAATTCTTGCTGCAAAATCAGATCTGCTTGAATCACACGATTCGTCTGGTTCCACTCCTCTGCATGAATCTGTGAAAAGCTTGAATTTAGATGTAGTGCATTATTTAATCGCTCAAGGTGCTGATATCAATGCTGTGGATAATATGGGGCAAAATATTTTGCATATTGCTGCTTCTGTGGGAAATACTGAGATGATCGAATATATTTTGGCCAACGATATGTTTGAAATAGATTCAAAAGCTAATTTTGGAATAACGCCTTTGCAAATTGCTGAAAGAAATAGACAATTTGATGCCGTACAGATTTTGACAAGAAATTTGGCTGAAGGATAACATTTATGATTGTTATATTATTTTATATATTTTAAACATTTTAAGAAATATATTTAATAAATTATTTTTTATATTTTTAAACGCTGTATTATTTTTTATAAACACAATTTGAAGAATCATATATTCAATAATAATTTCTTGGTACTATTTTGTTTTAAATTTTAGCTTTTGAAACATAATAATGAAGTTCCATATTTTAAATCAATTATATTTAAATAAAGCGTTTATAATTTTGTTTCCCTTTCCCTTCCCTTTATAAAAAATTAATGTGTATTTTATTGTTTAGAGTTTATTCGCTATCTGATTGGCTGAGAAGATGCGTTCTTTTATATTTTTATTTGTTTTTGTTGACTAACCGTAGTTAACCTAATCTCCGGCCGCGTATAGCGGCCGTACGATCTAGTTGTTTATAAAAAATTATTTTAAATGAGATAATACTTACTAATTAAATTCAATTGCGACAAAAGATAAAAGGTAAAAATGTTTTAATTAAATTTTATAATTCTGAAACAGAGTCAATGACAAAAAATTATATATTAAATGAGAACTTCGTTATTAAATGAAGTTTTACGCATCTTTGTTTTTTCAAGATAAGAGAAAAGAAATTGACTAATTATAATATTTTAATTACTAGCTTGTCCTTTTGTATCAAAGTTATTGATATTTTTTCATAAATAGTTTTCTATTTTGTAGTTTAAGAAAGCCAAAGGAAGAAGTAACTATAACAAGATAAACCAAAAAATTTTTAGTTTCTTAAAAAATGGACCAAAATTTGATGAACCTTTTAGTTGCTCTTATCGTGTTGTACCTTATATTCAATACGCCTGCAATTATGAGTAAGTAGAATGTTTAGTATATACAACTTTATGCAAACATTTGAAAATAAGAATTGTATCTGTAAATTATAAAATTATTCGTGTATCTATATATGTAAATTAATTTAATTATAATTAATTCAAAATTTATTTTTTATATTTCAAATTTTTAATTTTTACTTCATTAATTGATTAACACTTTAGTTTCGTTTTTACTTTTGATTTCATTGACTTCATTAAATAGTAAAAAGAAATATAACTACGTGATTTCATTAATTACTTATTACACTTATTTTCAGATTTTTTCCGACAACTTTTTCATTCCATAGGGCTTTAGATACATAAAATAAGTTACATTAAATTTTGAACAATATAAGACCATTTTTAATAGTAAGTTTATTTGTTTCGAAACGTGATCCTTATTATGTCCTTTTACAAAGAATGAAATCATCTCAAGAATTTCGTATTTAAATATTAATAATTTTTAGAAAAATATAAATTATTGAATTGTAAATTTATCTCGCTCAATTTTTGAAATATAAGAAGAATATGAAAAAGTGTAGTTTAAAATTTTTATTTTATTATGTACAGAAAATAAACACCTACCGATCTAATTTTTTAATAAATTTATTCCAAATCATTTTCAAACCAATAAACAAAAATGGTGTATAATTATATTCATCAGTAAAGTTTTCTCTTTTACCAGCGGTGCTCCAATACCTATTACGTTTAAGCTTAACTCCGTTGGGTGGAGCCAGAAGTACCGTCGATAAAGTAACTAATAATACCTTGTATAGTAGATATTTACTTACCGTAGTATACTAGTATCGCACCCAATTCATTTATTAATAATTTGAAATCTTCATCTTTGTTTAAGTAATTACTACATGAGAAAATGAAGGTTTCTCAATTTGGGGTCAATAATCTGAAAAATATTAGTATTCTAACAACTTATGAACGCATTGTAGTTTAATCTTCTAAAATCCAAGCCCTTTGAGTAAAAAAAAAATTATTTTCTATGTTATTCTTTACAATTGCCTTATGAGACATCTATAATCAAAAAGTTTTTTATTTTTTTCGAAATAAGTCATTTTTAATACATGTAGTAAATTTGCTACAAAAAAAATTAGTTTCTATAATTATAAAAACACAAAGTTAAATAGATTATTTTTACTACCATTATTTAAACTCTATTTAACAACATTTCACATTATTGATTTGAAAAGAAATTGGTTTTTCCTAATTAGTTTTTGTAAAGAAACTTTAGCATTTTGTCATTCATGATAAATTCTAAAAATTGTTATTTTGAATACCCTTAATATACTAAAACATATATTACTTATTTACTACATTTTTATCAATGTCGTAGTAAATATAGCAATTTTGCTACATAGGGCTACATAGTAAGTAAATTTTATAAGTAATTTTGAAATTAAATAATTTTTATAATAACGATTAAATTACATATTTATGTCTTTTCTGTAAATGAGTGATTCTGCCGTAAGTTGACCAAAATAGGCCTCAAAATGTATCTATGGCAAAATCAATTGTTTCCAATTTCTGAAATGGATATCTTAACTGTAAAACATACAAAACAAGTATCTAAAGTAAAACCAGAAAAAATACTCTTATGAAAATTTACCTCAATAATTAAAATTTTTTCTGTGTTACGAAACTGACTATATTGCATAAGTTTCTACTTTAAACATGAATAATTCGGTGTACAGGAACATTATCATAAGTTTCTTCAGAAAGAAAATAAAATTTAAGAAAACAAGCTATAATTTGCATTTTTTCAGAATTGAAAAATATTAATCTGGTCCAAAGTTATGGAAGTTTGAATTTGAGCAGCAGAATTAGATTGTTAAATTATAAATATTAGCATCAAGTACAAATTTAGATGATATTTCGTTGCTCAAATTCAAACTACTACAACTTTGGACCAGATTAATATTTTTCAATTCTGAAAAATGCAAATTAAAGTTTTTTCTAGTTTCATTTTCTGAAAACTTTTAAATAAAAAAACTTTTAAACAAAGGCTAGTAAAAGCAGGATTGAACCAGAGTACCTCATCAAGAAGGATACGAATTAATTAATCATGAGTTTTTAATCGCCGGTGCCGAGAAACGAGCTTTTACCGTTGGAGATTTGGTCAAGGTCGGAATAGGATAAATACGAATCGGAGGGATCGCAACATTGTTAATGAAGCCCTGCATTATCTAACAAGGCGTCTGCGGTATATTCTTGGAAACGAAGCTCTATCAGGTAGATAAATTAACGTTCATACAGTAAAAAAAAGCTTGTATGAAAGAGGTTTAAAGTCATGAATTTTAGCTAGAGTACCTGAGTTATTTGAGGCGAATGGTACCCTGCTGGGTAATTTGTGACTGCATAGAAGAAAAAAAATAGAGAGTTAATACCTGAACGACCTATTAGTTCTAACCCGAATTCCAAATTAAACGTGTATGGAATACGATGGTTAGATAATTATATCGCTTAATATAAAGACATTCTCTCATCCTCTAGGAGCTAAAGAAAGTTCTAAATAAAATATATGGTATGAGATATCTTAAGGATTTTATAAGAACTGGTATTAATATTTAACATCGTTTAGGAGAGGATATCCTACGCGTAGGTGGCAATTGATATTGATTGACTTTGACATTTACGCTCTCTTTGGCCATAAAGGCAAATGTAGCCAGAAAATATTGCAAAAGTGATGAGGTGCGAAAATTCTGATTCACCATAATCGGCCTTTTTCAGGACCAAATGATTTATAAGTTTAAATATGAAAACGATATAGTTATTCATTTTTTTCATCAATTTTTTTCTTAAAGAACAAATGATTACTTACAATAAAAAAGTGTTTCGATACAATGAAAATAATTAATAGAGTTGTGTCCACTTGGAAAACGGCAAAATTAGATCATTTTATTGCGATAATTTTTTTGTGTGATATGTTTATTAAAAAAAAAAAAAAATTAAACTACGTGCAAAAAGGCGCGACATAAAATTAAGATTAACATAATTTTTAATAAAAATTCATTTTAAATGACCAAAGGTCCGTCCTAAGTATGTACATCAAATTTTAAAATATTTAGAAAAACAATCCAAACGGCCATCAAAATCATCCTCTCAACAATCTCAATAAAAAATCAACAATCATGACAAGCATTCCCCTAATCCCAACTCTTTTCTTTTCCCCACTCCAGCAAACCTACACCCGCGTCCAAGTTCAAAATTAGCCTTGAACCCCTCGCTATGGTACAAAATATATTCCAAGGCCTCCTCGTAAAACATTCACGGATATTCGACTTCGTCTTAGCCGGCATGCGTGCAGCCAGACTATAACTTCAAAAGTTCCTGATGCTCGGCACATGAGCCCGGCCGGCAACTCGCTCGCTCGAGAGAGAGAAAGAGCCAAACTCGCGCGAAGGGGGCGAGAAATATTTTCGGAGATACCACGCGGCGCGTAGGTAATTATCCCGCGCTCCGCGAGTTCATCACGCCCGAGTTGATGCGTATTTTCGTCTCCTACCCGGAGAGCGCGAGAGCACGGCTTTGTCTGCGCTCGCGCTGTACTCGGGCGATTTTCAATTCGCGGCGCGAACGTTTCAGCAGATGGAAGTTTGGGCTGTGCGCGCTTCTTTGTGGGCTGCGGCTTCGATGTGACGAGTAATTTTGGCTTGGTATAGGGCTGGTTTTGTTGGATTGTTTTTATTAAGAGGTAGATTGATTTTACGAGATGTAAGCATGTGAATGATCATGTCGTTTTTTTTATAATGAATATAGAATATATAACTGACAAATTTAAGTGTACTTTTCAAAAATCAGAGCTGGCAGGCATTTATTTATATTTTTGGTTTTATTTGCAAAGTATACAGAAATTAAAAATAATAAATAAATCAAAAGTATGATAATGTATTTTAT
>JAPYZA010017880.1:0-10760 GCA_030522685.1 Eupelmus azureus
ATTGTTTCATAATAATTTATCAAATCACATATTTCATATCGTACCTGAAATAATAAATTTTTCTAAGGATTTTGTTAATACAGAATCGTCTTTATCAAGTTACCAAATGAATAAAATATATATGTAAACTGTTCTGCACGTGCCTCTGACCACGCACTATTGGGATTTAAAGTGTCATGGCGGATCAAAAAGTGGGGAGCGTTGTTTCTTATGGTAAAATGAAGGAGTGGGGGAAGTGCAATTTACTGCTTACCTTCGGCCATGACAGTATGCCTATCCTTTTCGCACTTATAGGTTTTAGATGGGTTACTGCCTAGCTTCGGCCATGACACTTTAAATCCCAATACTTCCATTTTTTTTTAATTTTTAATAAACTTGATATAAGAGTTTTTCATTGATAATAATAAAGAAATAGGCCCCTTACGAATCCCCGCCTTGACAGGACACCAAACGCTCAAGCCACCTTAATCATCGCATTCCGACATCCCCTTAATTCAGCCCTAAGCACCTCAACTCAAACCTAACCAAAAAAACCAATCCAACAGGTGAAAAAGAAGCACAAGGACAAAGAGGAGAAGAAGCTGCGCAAGCAGCAGCAGCGCCTCGACCAGGCGATCGACGACCTCGTGGAGATCCGCGTCGACGAGGAGGTGACCACCTGGCCGATCCGCCTGCGCCTCGGCGAGTTCTTCGAGCTGTCCCTGCCCAAGTGCCGCAGGCGCAAGCGTCGCAGGCGCCACCGCATGATGATAGCCACGATGCGCGAGAAGACGATGAAGTCGATGATGGAGGCGGGCGGGATCAGGGCCAGCCGTAGCAACGGTGCGTTCAAGGACACCGAGCGCCTCCTTAAGGTGCTCAGCATCAACAATGTGGACCAAGATAATAGGTACAACGGCTTAGCGCGCTGCTCCGTCATGTAGGATACGATGAGGGCAGACGACGATAATCGGCAGGAAGCAAGCGAGCGAGCTAGCCCAGGGGCTGGAGCTGAGGCTGAATTTCCTCTTTCGACGTATAAGTGCAGCTCTCGCGCTGGCTGCGGTTTATAGGGGGTGTAGGTAGCTCTTGGGTGTGGGAGGAGATAATGTGATTAGCGCGGCGATGGGAGCGGGGAATTATTGGCTTCGAGCTAAGGAGACATGGGCTTTCTTTTTGGGGGTCTAGCTTTTTTATATTGTCGAGTTGTTGCACTGCTGTGGATGGATTGATGGGAATTTGGAAAACGTGGGATTTGATCGTTTTGTTTTTGCTTTTTGTGGTCGATGGAAAAGTTAGGTTTCAAGGTTTTTGTAAGCTTACGATTGTAAGAGAAATTTAATTTTTATGGTTTTTATGAGTTTGAAAAATTAATGAAAAATTAATCATTTCTTGGTATTTTTATTTACTGCTAATCAACTTAAATTATTTTCATATATTTATTCTACAATTAAATATCCAAATATATAAATATTATTTTACTTATATAATAGAATTATAAGTAAATTTATGAAATAATTTTCATGAATTTATAAAGCATGTGACTAATATATTCATAAAGTGATACGTTAAGTCCATGTCTTCATTTTCGTAATTACAAAAATCGTATATAAATAACAGAGCGAAAAATGTTAGAAAAATAAATTGAACTTATTTTTTAATAAAGTTGTTGAAAACTTTTTAATTTTTCAAAAGTTTTTTAATGTTTGCATATTGGTATTTACCAAAACAGCAAGATAAAAATAAGTAAATTCTTATAAAATAACTTTTATTTTAATTCAAATTTATGAACAATATTTGCTCAAATTTGATTTCTTATAAATTACAAATTCTATAACTTTTGTGACTTACAAATAGTTCTTTATTGATTCTTTATTATTTTAATTCTATGAATTAGTGTTATAAATTTTAGAACTAATATATATAAAAGATACCAAGTATTTGCTTTTCATATAAAGCCTATAAATGAAGGGTACTATATTATTAAACAATATATAAAATATAAAATTAAAGACACATTAGAGAGAAGCTCTAACAAAATTTAAAAGAAATGCTTTTTGCTTGTTACTAAAAAATATTTGTAATTTATTAAATAATTATGTATAGATATAATAGAGAAATAAAAGATTAATGATTTTTGTAATGCCTATGATAAAGATAGAATTATATAAACTAAAAAGTATATAAATAACAAGTATAAAATATATAAATAATAAAACAAGAGAATTGAAAATCTCATAAATCTAGCAACACTTTAAATTATTTTTCTAGACATAATAAATAAAAGTGATATTTAGGTATTGGGAAACTTTTTAAAATTGTAACTGTTCACTCATTAATTATTAAATATCTATATAAAGATAAAATTACTATTGAAATATAACATCGTGTAATTTACAAAAGTTATTATATATAAACGCACGAAATGCACGTAACGCATATAGAGCATAGCAAGCGTTGAAACAGGAAATTCTTTCTCAGCAGTTTTCTCAAATTCACATAGTCGCGTTCCAATCAAGTCTGATTTACTATACAAAAGTAAGAAAAAAATTTTTAATCGTGAAATTTTTACGAAATAAAAGCATAGCCGAAACATGAATTTTTCACAACAAAATAATATAACTACCAATTCTCCTCGCAACCAACAAAAAAAACCGTGTGCGATTAATAAAATTCGCCCTCACCTCTCTCAAAAAAACAATTCTCAAACTCTCCTCACACAACAATCCGCAATTACGAATCAGCGAGAAAATAACCAAGCTCAAAACCACCCACCCACTATATCGGCAAAGTAAAAATCGCCGCAAAATCATTTCCTCATTTTTACACAACCCGCGCGCGCAAGAAAAAACGAAAAACTTGGAACGCGACACGAGCCTTCGATTAATTCGCGCGCGAACTTACGAATCCCTCCCCCGCCACATCCCCGAAGCTCGTTTCCAGGATCGATGCGAAGCTCGTGCATATTTCAAGTGGCTATGAGTGCGTAGGCGCGCATACATACGAGCCGATTAATGAGTAATCGCAGTTATGCTGAAATATGAGTTGTGTTTTGCCGGGCGAGTGATCCGCTTGGCTCGCCCGGAATATCCCCGTGGCGAACGAATTGCGATTAGCAATCTCGGCGTGTCCCGTGTGCTGTTCTTCCTCCTTGTGTCTTCTTGTGGTTTTTGTATAGGGGAGAGCACCTTGCTGAATTTTAAGTTTTTAGTATTGTGATATTTTTTGCTTGAAATTTAATATAAACCTAATTCTAATGCAAAAATGTGTAGTTTTTCGATATTTAGTTACGCGTTTCAATTTATTTTTCTTCCAGAACGGAATCCAACGAAAAATTCAATCCCCCAAGAATTTGCAACAATAAATCCTTAAATTCAACAACGTCGCTCTCCCATGTACAAAACCAACCTTCCAGACAGCTGTCCCCTCACCGAAACTGCAAAACCTTCGATCGCGTAACGCGATAAATCTTTCTTTTCCCCGCGCGCACACAGCCCTGCAAACTATACTCACACACACGCAAAAACGTGAAGCACGCGACAGGAAAACGAGAAAACGAGCCACTTTATAGTACATACATATATATACGTGTCGCACTAGTTCACGCATCAGGCAAATGTACGCACCGCGAAAACCGAGTGTAAGTGTGCAAATGCGCGAGCGAAAGATGCAGAATGCAGCGAGAGGCAGCGTTATAGAATATGTATATGTACACTATGTAAATCCCCGAGCGCGGTAATACGTCTACCTAAACCTTAAGGATAAACTGTAGTCTTGCGGAGCCTCCGCGGAGGGAGGAAACTTTGACGCCGCTCCTCCGCAGGGCTGTTTACACCTCGTATATTATAAATGAGTTGGCAGGTAACGAGGCGAGCGTCGTTTTTTATTCTCTTATTTTTCCTTGCTCTTATTCTATAAATATATATGTTTGTAGGCGACGTGGCGCGAACGCGAAAACGGGTAATGAAAGTTGAGAGAAATGTACCTCGGGAGATTTCAGGGGACTTTAATTACCCGGGCTCTTGACATTTTCTCGGAGCTTGCGAGCGTGGCGATCGATTATTATAGGACTTTTTCGGCTTTTTTTAATTTAGGGGTTAGTGATGGGCTTTTCCGTCTTTTGATCCTTCGACGAGGCGGTAATGTGTTGTTTTTTCTAGCGGGGATTTGATTAAGATTCTTAAATTGGCTTTTAAGAGTACGTAGCGCTTGTACGTCTAATTGTGTAAATATAGACAAGTCCAGAATTTAGCTGATGATGGTTAAATTGACTTGGTACTAGATTAATGTCTAAGAAATCAAAGTAGGTGTAAGTTTAAGGGGGAAGCCGTATTTTAAAGTAAGAAAAGACGGATGAAATATTTAACTACTACGCGAAAACTGCCGACTTTTTAAAGTTTCATATAACTTAACTTTTTTCTATTTTCCACCTTGATAAATATGAAAAAAATGATAAAAACAGTAAAAAAAAGGGAAAAATGAAATCGTAAAGTAAAATAAACAAATGAATTTAAAAGTCAATCACAGTCGAAGGGTTAAAAGCTTTTAAAAAATGTAATTATCTACGTCGATGAATCCTATGAAATTATCTATTTGAAAGTTTCCTTTCCAAAGTTAAAAATAAAAACGACGCTCGCTTCCAACACACACAACTGTAGAAAAATTATTAGTTTTGCGCGGCGACACTTGCCCCATTTGCAAAAAAAAAAATGGACGATGTATCGACAGTGTCCCTAAATAGTCACGTAATTTGTTTATAGAATATACAGAGAAGCAAAAAAAGTAAGAAGAAATAAAGATACCTGCAGAAAAGTAAACCTGAACCTTAAAAGAAGTATATATAGTAACGTAGATTCTGAGACACTAAGGCATCTACCGAACCGAGATAAATAAGTAAAAAAACGTGGACGAATGCGCGATAACAGCAAAATTACAAGTGAAGAGAGAAACTGAAACAAGAAACTTTTACGAGCTCCGAGTTCTCTGCCTGCCGAATTATTAACTTCGCGTATGCCACAGCCTAAAAGTAACGCGTACCTTATGTACATACATGATCGCTTTCTTTAGCTACACCTACTGCAAGCACGTAACGATCGTATTATTTATTTCTGCGCTTCTTCAGCAACAAAATTAATCTTCATTTTTCATACTTTTCTTCGACCACTTGTTGATTTCCGCCGCTCCATCAAATCTCCAACAAAACCTAAAAAAAGCACTTTTCTCCACATATATACTTTCCGCTTGCCGAGCAAACGAACCGAAAAAAGAACCGTCCTCCACGCTTGCCGCAAACGCCAAGCAAACGTCAAAACCGGACTGCAACCGATGCACATTTCACGAATTCTAAATTACAATCACGCGGCTGTGCACAGCATATTTTTCCAAGCGATTCTCAGAATGTAAACCGATACATCTACGAGACGATTTTTTTCCTTATTTCGAGCGTATACGAGAATTGCGAGCGCATGAAAATATGGCTCGGATATAAGGAAGTTCAGCCGCTGACGAAGGAGAATCATTACTACCGAGACTTACCTTGAATGTTTGTAAATGTCTGTAAGTGTTTATAGAGTATGTTCATAAGTGTCTATTACGGATAGCGGCAGGATTAATTATACGTTAACGAGGCTTGTTTTGACGTAATTGTAATAATGTAGCTATGATTTTTGCTAGCCGGAGGAATTTTCATTGTGCGGGGGGTCAACGTTGTTCGGTGTTGCTGCAAACACTATTGTAGAGTGCGCACGTTTAAGGGGAAGTCTAATGTAAAAGCGAGTGGAATGTTCTTCTGTTGTTTCGAGGATGTTTCATGGTTTTGGGGCTATACGTCTTTTAAAGATAAATATACAATGATAAAGTATTTTGTAAGATAAATGTTGCGATTAAGAAGCCGAATTTATTATACCTAGTGTACCTAATGCTAATTTCGTCGTTTATTAAGTATATTTGTAAATTGCGATTTCAATATTTGTGAAGGGAAAAAAATCACGTTTCTTTTTAACCTGCGCAAACAATCATGCGGTGGAACGACTAATTTTAGGCGATTTTCTATGTTTGACATGTTTGTGACTATAATTTATTTGTGATGAGAAAGACAAAACTCAATTGTAAAGTGTACACAGGAGTTACTGCTGTACTCTTAATTATTTTTCTTGTTTAACGAAACTAGTCAATTTCATCAAATTACTAAAGTATTCATAATTATTTCTTACATTTATTAATGCATCACTTTTCACAATCTAGTCAAGCTTACCAAATATTTTCAAAGTTTCTGTTCTTCGTACTCCAAATATGATCGCTCTTCTCTTCCATGTTAACTCATCGACTATTTTTCGCGTCTACCATCCAGATCTTCGTGAAAATTGTTATTCTAACAGTAAAAATGTACGCGCGAAAGTTTGAAAAAAAGGCGTAGAACTTTAAGGCTGAAGTGAATTTAAAATGTTAAACTTAACGTTCAGCACGTAATATGACAACACGTTATAGTTAAACTGCATTGGCGTTGTTAGACGTCAAACGATTGCTGGATTATCATTTCGTTTAATAATGTTAATGCTTTTATCATTGTAATGATAAATATTGTAATTATTATAAGCTATCAAGAATCATTAAATAAGTATTTAGTTGTTGAGAGGAATAAAAGATAAATAAGATTCTTTACAATGTTTATTATGAAGAGCGTTATTTTTGCATGTTGTAGGTATACGAATGAATATTAAAGGATACGAGCGAAAGTTTTCATAATTTTATCGAAGTTTTGCTTCAATATTTTATTAGCGTTTTGCTATTAAATATTATATTTTACTTGCGCGTAGAAAGATTCGAGAATGCGATGTGCGTTTATTTTTCACTATTAATGAAACAAAGTATACAGTGATGAAGCTAAACTAGGATCTATAAAAGATAAGCGGCATCGTTGATTAAGATATGTGTAAATGTATTTCTAAAATGACACGAAGTTTCTGAGAGGATCTTTGCTCGAAACTTGCCGTTGATCAAGTGATGGAATATTTGAACAATCTTTATGATTTTCAAATACATTTGATTCGTAAAATTTAGTCAAAATATTCGATTTTTTAACACACGCACCAGTAAACAAAGACCAGGCAAAGATTTCCTCATTTTATGCAACGCCTTGTTATAGAAGTACATTGACATAGTAATGAATTCTTAATATATCGTGCGAACATCGGAAAGTTGATCACCATTGTTGTATAAATATACACCGACGTACATGTAACTATGTACTATAAATATATTATGCATTATGAGTGCCCTACCTTCCCCTCGTTAAGAAAGTAAATTGAGTTACTGACTGTACTTTAATCATTGTCTTTTTATTTCAGACCATAATATTCCTCTCCCATTTCCGTGTTCATTTTTTTGAAAATAATTACTGACTAGATCATTATTCTCTAACGCTGATTTAATTATGTGTCAGATGGTCTATTATAATTATATGTTTATATTTCTAGTCAAAAGTATACAACATAAACTTAATTTTTTTTTCAATTAAAGTAAATTACGTAAGTATATAATATAAGATTATAGTGAGTGCTGAAGAAATGAAACTTTAGTCTTATTTATTTGCATTAATATAGTAATTGTATTTATTTTTGTTAAATTAATAAAATATCTTCGAGAAAAAAATATATGTTTAAAATACATATATAAATAAAATTGGAAAAATATATATTGAAAATAATGCTTTATTCTTTATTAAATGAAATTTATTGTTTTTTGACAAAATATTTTATGAGAAACATATCTATTTGTTACTAAATAATAAAATTATCATTAATTTTAATGTTGATTGTACCATGAAATAATGAAAGAACATTTATTGTTCTAACGAAACAGTATAAAACAATCTAAAAACTAAAAATAATCATCGTCAAAAAGCAAAACACAAGTCAATCATTTATATCAAATCGATCTTTATTTACAGCGCAACCTGCCCGTCGGCCGGCAGATCTACAGGAATCATAAAAAAGAACAGCTAAAACAACGTCACTTGCATCATCTCAATAATCGACAAAAAAAAGAACAGTACTAGACAAACAGAATAAAAACACTTGCTCGGAACGAAATCTCAGGTCATGCAATGCAGCTCTCTCTCCTCAACCTCCCCTCTTACAACCTAAATTTAGCACCCTTAACAATAGGGAACTTATCCCCATTGCAAACTCCGCGGAAATCGTCGAGCGAGAGATCGTAGATGGCGACACCGCCGAGTCCCTTGACCTTCGCGTAGTTCGCCTTGTTGCCGGCGGTGTCGGGGTCCTCGAAGCCGACCCAGATGCCCTCAGCGCCGCTGTCCTTGTTGTAAGGTTGATAGGCGTAGGCGCCGTATTTCTTGGAGGGGTCGTTGACCCGCCTGAGCCGGCCAACCGCGTGCTCGGTCAGACGGGAGCAGACCTCGGCGTAGGAGAGCAGGCCGGGTATGGCCGTGTGTGGTCCCTCGGCGCCAGCGCCCTCTGCGGTTACTGGAGGGACTCCGGCTACCTCGCTGTCGGCGGTGAGCTTCCAGGTGCGGGCGAAGGCTGGTATGCCGATGACGATCTTGCTGCCTGGGGTGTTGTTCTCTAGCCAGTATCTGGAAGTGGAGTTTTAAGGGTGTTAGTGAGGCATTTGTTTATGAACGTTGATGGGTTTTAACGGGTTTCAAGGAAAATCGTTATTTATGAAGTTAAGGTGAACGCGTTACGGTATTGATCTTATACTTAAAGAATTGTGGAAAAAATATGATTAATTACTTGGTCATTGAGTCGATGTTTTCATCAGCTTCACGGCCGTAGCTTTCGTAAACTGGTGCTGGGTAATCGGCCTTCTTTGGTGTGCGGTCGGGGTTGCTTTGGTCGAAAGCGAAAATGTGGATGGCATCCAGATGCGGTGTTATCTGTTTTGCGTCGTAGTAGACTAGAAAAACCATTACAACATTTTATATTAATATATATAAACAAATTAATTATCAATCTCATTTAAAGTTCTTACAATCTAAATTTACACGACTACGATAAAATACAACTCAGTATTCTAAAGTTTAAACGTTCAAATCCCATCCCATATTCACAAAAGAGACAAAAAAACGATCTAAAAATCAACCAACCACTGGCGTTGATGTGCGGCAACACGGTAAGGGTGAGCGCCTTGTTCTTAGACCTGAGCTGGGCCTTAAGGTCGCGCACGAGGTAGGTGAATCCTTCACGATGCTCCTCCTCTTTGTCATCCTTAAACTTGCCATAGCCGAAGGTCTTCTTAAGACCGTGCCAGATCGAGCTGAAGGTGCCACGGTTCTTCTTCACCTTAATAGGGGGGAACTGCCAGGCCAGATCAACGCCGTCGAATTCGTAGTCCTGGAGTAGACGGTTCACCGAGTTGATGAACTTGTTCCTGCTTACTGATGTCTCCGTCTGGAAATTTTATGTTGAAAATTGTTTTTTGTTAGTTTTATTGTTGTTATTGCGATTTGCACGATAATCTTAGTAGATTTTGTGATTTTTTTCTTTTTTATTAATTGACTGAGATTTAGGCTAGGAAAACAAGATTGTAAAGTTGTATTTGATTACGCGTGGAATTATCTTGATTAGAAATGCAGTCAAAGTCAAATTCATTAGACGCTTACGTGAAAATCAGTATGAATCATTTGTAACTCATTTTCAACCGTATTTTTCTCCTTTTTCCTATTTAAAGATGTTACTTTTATTGCGATTGGTTTGATGTCATTCTAATCGTGTTTGTTTACGATAATGAGTAATCAGAGTCGTCATACAATTTCATAGAACTGGAAATTTAAAATATAATACTTGCAAGTTATATTTTCGATAAAAATAATGAGTATTATTGTATTTTGTAATTTTAAACTTTAGATATATTATAAATAAATTTATTTATCTGTAAGTTAAATTAGATAAAGCCATTAAAACAAGATTTCCAATCTCAGCTGATAGAAACTCTTCCAATTAAGGCAAATTAATGCGCATCTGTATTAGACTCTACAATTATGTCAATCTAACGCGTTCATTTCGAACTTTGAGATGAGATAAATGCTTGATTTATTTCTATTTTCCTACATCGTGTTTTGCTTTAATACTTCATTCTCTTATCTATGTGTGGCAAATAAAGAATATTCTCGACTTGACCGCAGTGAACTTATTTTAATATTGAGATAAAATGGACCAAAGTAAAAAAAAGTATCTTTTTATTCGCGTGATAAGCCGATTGGTGTCACGATGAATAATTAGAATTTTTAATTTATTTTAATGACGATAATTGCGTAAAAACAAACACTTTTATAAACTTGTTCGTGGAATCATTAGATGAAAAATGAAATTATGATATTTGAAACATAAACATCAGAACAAAAATAATGTTGAATGACACAAAAAAGATAATGAAATCAATACAGTTGTATCAACAGATAACAGCATGTTTCGTAATTATTATCTATAACACGATAAAAATTATAATTATAAACAATAATTTTAGAATAAATTAACATTTATATTTTGAAACAACTAAAAAATCATATCCTAAGCCTTTAAGTTTGTGTATATAAAAAAAAATTAACAAAAATAAGAAACTAACAAAATCAAAATATCTCCATAAAAACTCATCCATCACTTACCAGAGTGAGATACTTGTGTGTCTCCTCGTAAGGATCAGCATTGCCACCAATACTAATATAAACCTTAAGTTCAGGGAACTGTCTCTTCAGCTGGCTGACAAGACGGTAGTAACCATAACCAGCCCCGGTGTCCAGGTTCGGATGCAGCGGTACG
>JAPYZA010017913.1:0-10133 GCA_030522685.1 Eupelmus azureus
TATCGGCTCGCCTTTGCGCTGCTCTTTAGCGCGTAACTCCGTGTAAAGAGCGTCGTCTGACGCTTCCTTACAGAATCGCGCTTTGAATTTCTCCGTAAAATCTTCAAAGCTCTGCATGTGTGGAGAGGCCGACAAAAACCATGTTTGCGCCGGCCCTTCAAACACACATAATAGAGATGCTAGGATCAGTCTGTCTTCATATGGAGTGTCCCATAGGCATCTCTCCAATTTCAGCAGAAACTCGTCCGCATTCGCTAAGCCAGTGCCCGAGAATCTCAGACACTAATTTCTGAAATGTTTCACGCACTGGTCGCGGCGGCGCGAGCTCGGCCCGTCTCTCCGCGCGCGCCCTGGGCGGTCGCTTGCGCGGGAGTCCAAGGTACTGGAACTGGTTGATTTTACACTACTCTCTGATCTTTTTCGCCATAGAACCCTCGTGGTCGCGCCGGTAGGCTGCGACCTCTGCTCCTGAACTTCACCGCGTCCCGATGTGGTATTCCGTGGCGGATTTGGTGGCGGCTCCGTATTACTCACCGCGCCCGTTTCAGGCTGCTGGTGGTTAGAGCCGCTCGCAGGATTAGCTTCCTGCTGTTGCCGAGCCGCCTCGCGATTCAGCACCAACCGCAATAACGGCATCACCGACTCCATCATCTCCATGAATTGAGTCGTTACTGCAGGCTCGGGCGCACGCATGGCAGCTGCTTCTCCGAGATCTCCGTGATGTTGAGCAGCAGCAAGCCCTGGCGGAGCGCCAGGCGCTCCGTAATCAGGAGCTTGCGCTCCGTTCGCTGAGGGTGGTATACCCCAAAGCGGCAACCAATTCTGTGCCGTCCAAGGGTTCGCTCCGGGGTTCAGCTGACTTGGTGCTGGAATCGATGGGCTTAACAACCCTCCCGTGCCTGAAGCTGCAGGAGGTTGCCCAGCCGGAGTTGACCCGAAATTCCAGCGCCAAGTGGGAACTGTCGAAGCTCCACAACCCAGTAATCCCGTTGAGACTAACGACGCCTGACTCTGGAGCTGCAACTCCATTGACGTGGTACTCGGCATCTCCGAATTCCAACTCGACGAGGTTACCACGGGCATTGGATTCTCGGCCGTCATGGTAGCTGTGCTTACAGCATCCAGCACGATAGGGAGCGTAGGTGTTATCGGGATGGTACCCACCTTGCTCTCATACTCGCACATGATCTCGTCGAGTGCCGTCTCCGAGAGTTCGGTCGCGCCTGCTTTATCGGTCGCTGATGCCGAACTCTTTTTGTTGGTGCGCAATTTCGCAGTACCAACTCTCCACAGTTATTCGCAGACAAAACTTAGTCTGCCGCGAGCCTAAAGAGACTGGAAGTCCGCTAGTGGGTCCCAGGGGACTATCTCCATCAGACTTGTCTGTCTGACGAGATATCTCCAGTAGCGCTCTTTAATTAGCTGCTCGGAACCCTCCGGGTTTGAACCTACTGCCAGTACCGCCGTCTGAAGCTCGTCGTCGGACATTTTGTCCACGTTTCTCCGTAAAAGTCTAGCCTCGCTACTCCGCCGCAGTAAGTGGCAGACGCGCCGCTCGTAGTCGGCCTGGTCGGCCGACCCTTCCGCCATCGCGCAAAATTAAATTTTATTTCACGCGCCTCCGAAAAATTTTTGTGTAAAGAGCGCACCTACGGCAGTACTCTCTACACTCCTCCGAAATGAAAAGAAACTTTTTATATACGCGCGCGCTTTTAAGCTGCGTTGCGTAGTCCAAAAAAATTTTCTTTTATATTGCGAGCGCCTGCCCTGAACTCTCAGGCACTCGTCCCGCGTGCTCCGTTCCTGCCGACAAAGAGAGAGACGGGCGATATATGCTGGCTAAGCGCGCGAGCTCGCCTCAGCGCGCCAGCCGCAGTACCTCTCTCTCTATCCGCCCACTCCGTTCGCGCAGCTCGGCCTACTCGAACTTTTCCGATCGGCCCGCGCACGTGCTGGCTCGGCTACCTCTCTCGCGTATTAATTCGAATTCGTCTTGAAATATTATTTCGAGCACCGAGCCGATTTTCGATGATAAACACGAGCGTGCGAGATACTCAGTATTTCGAGCACCGAGCCGATTTTCGATGATAAACACGAGCGTGCGAGATACTCAGCTACGCTCGTGTTTACACCCGCCCTTTTGTTTTGTACTCGACCGCTGCTTCGTCCAGTGGCCAAGTAAATAAGGGAATTATCCGCGTACTTGTTGAACACCGAAAATTTAACGGCCGCGCTGAATATTACGTCGCGGCCGAAAATTATGAATCCACGAATTCGCGAAAATTCCTTCGCCAGGCTGCGCGGAAAATTAAATGCAGCAAGCCCTCCTTGGCCGCGCAAATTTTCCGGCGCGCACAGGCGTACGAATTTTCCTGTTGCGAGAGAGCAAATATCGCTTCTCCGCGCCACGAATTCGTCCCCGAGACCACCACTCCGCACACCCACACTTGTCTTTCTCTTGCTTCCTCCCGTCGCGCGCTAGAAAATTTTTTAATTTTCAGCAGGACTGCCGAAACAGTCCTGTCACGGTCGCCATTTGTCACGCGGTTTTCCGTTGCGTTCTATTAATTTTATTTTAATAGAGTCACCGCGACGGTAACCCTCCCGCGCGAACAAAAATTCCTTTCCGTCCGCCGATATTCTCCGGGTTTCAAACACCAAGGTCGGCAGCGCACTGAGTCGCGTGCCTCCTAGTGCGCGTCAACGGGATTGCGGGAAGAGAGGTAGACATACAAACACACATAAATGAAAACTCCGGAATTACCTTGTAACCATTTATTGAAAACTCCAAGTACTTACGGTCTGCGACCTAGTGCGCAGCACCACGATGACAATTAGGCGGGCCGGCGAACTAACTAAACCCGCTCGCGCTCTCTCGCACGCCCGCGACGCTCGCGGGCCACACACTCACACACATACATAAACAATAACAGATCGGTGCCCTATAGGCTGCCGATCACACTCATGCCTACGTACACAAATACACACTTTTCCGCGGCTTTTCGTTGCTCCGACGTCGCTGCCCTCGTCCTGAGTGGGGATGTCCGCGATCGGCTGCTGCAGGGCTTTGGCCTAGCGTGCCTTCCGCGGACGGGCGCGCCAAGCTCCGACGATGCTTGTGCTAAAACAGAGAGAGAAAGAGTTAGCCTAGGAAAGGTAATATTTCTGGCTCTCTTTCTTTCTGCTGTGCGCGGGCCACGGAGGCATAACGACGGTTTACCCGTCGCAAGAGTATAAAAGTACTCGAAATCCAGAGAAAGTGGCTAAAAATAAAACCGCGTGCATAAACCGGCAAGCGCGATTCCGAGTAACGAGCCGACTTTTCGGAACAACAAAAACGTGCGATATCCCGACAACTAGCAATTCAGAGAAAAACACAACGCAAGTGTAGAAAAATATCGCACTCAATAGCGTCTAAATTTCTGTATTTAAAATAAATAAATTTAGGGCAGTTGCATGTATCGAAAAAGAACATGCACAGTTCAGAATGTAAAATTATCAAAGCTAGTTTTCGTTAAAATTCAGAGTTCATAATACTAAAAAGTCGCAAATGCTAAATAAAATTGCGCATATTTCACAATATAATAAAATTTCAGAAAGAAATCAAGTTATAGGTGTTGAAAATTTCAGAGTAGACTAAATCTAAAAATACAGAATATAATAAGTGATAATATGATATTCTTTTTGGTGTTAAAATGTAGTTGTGTAAATTGAGAAATTGAGAGATTAATGCATGAATATCAAAGTGAGAAATCATTTTTAGTGTTATTTCGATTTGTTCAGAGTTAAGTAAACTGCAAGACTCAGAGTGATCAGAGAAAACTAAAATAGAAAAAGTCGAGAAACACTGCAGAGAGTTCAGAATTCATCGCGTGAAAAATCAAAGTTCATGTCTTGATGAAAATTGCACGCAAAGACCGACATTCAGGATTCCTGGAAAAACAGCGCGCAAGCGGGTAAACACGCGAGGCGCCCGCAATGTTGCAAACTCCGCGCGCAGACTGCAGTCAGCGGCGGTGCTAGTTACTTCTAGTAACTGTAACGATCGGCGCCAATACAAGAGATAGTGATCGACGCAGCGAGAGTGCGCGAGTATATCAAGCGATGATCTCTCGCGAGTGGGACGCTTCTTGCGAGAGAACTATGATACGTCGTACGTGAAGTGGTGTGTGCACGCTTATATGTGTGGGCGGATGTGCACATACAGCCTTTGCAAAGCGCGGACTTCCGCGACACCCAACCTAACTGATACGTAGTACGTAGAGTGGTGTGTACGCATGGCTGCGTGGGCGCAAAACGCACACACAAATACACACACGACGCGTACACTATAAATGCGTCAAGTCAAATGCACATATATGTATATATGTATGCATGTATATTTTTTTCAGAGCAGAGTATTATATTTCTTATAACAGAATAAATTGTTTTTTTTTGCTCATCAAAATAAAATTTTTTTTTAATCAGAACAATTTTTATTTATATATTTAAATATTAGAATAAAATCTTTTTAACAGAATAGATTATTCTCTTGAATACAATATTTTAAAATGCCAAAATAAAAGATTTTTTATAAAATCAGAGTAAACTTTTTCTCAATTCAGAGATGTCTTTTTTGTTTTAAAAATGCAGAATAAACTTTCTTACTTGAAACCGAAATAAGAAAACAACTACAAACACCGAATAAACATGATATTTAATTAAAAGGATGAGTACGATTACACTGTATTTATGTATGCGATCGCCCCTACCCATATAGTAACGGCAAAATCGTGTTACGACTAGTCGGTTTGGGAGGGAGTACATGAATAGCAGGCTATGAATACAACAAAATCCAAATATTAATTTTAACTAATATTAATGTTTGGTATGAAAGAGCTCAACACCATAAGATGGACAAATCAGAGAAACATCATAAAGAGGAACAAAGTGCAGAGAACAAGCCATCAAAAAAACCAGACGCAGAAGTAGCCAAAACTTAAGGCAATCAAGCTCATATAACAGGAGTCTGACTCCAGGTGATTTTTAAATAAAATAAAATAAAAATAAAAACACCAGATTATGAATAACATGTACGCCAAACCAAAGAGACCAAACATTAATTAACATTAAATATTTTTCAGAGCAAACACCATCACGAACACTTAGCAGAAATTCAGAAGGAAGCCTTAAGAGTATCAGTAAAGGCCCCAGAAAATCAATAAAACTACATTAGCAGAGACAAGGATTTTTTTTTCTTTTAGAGAATTGTATAGTTACGTTCAGAGCAAGATAAATTTTATATACTAAATTTAAATTATACAGCGACCAACTATACAAAATTAAAAGATAGATACTGGAACCTAGTAAAATTCAGAGAATGAAGCAAATTTACACTGGATCGAAAAGATAAACAGAACACTTAAATTACTAAATAAAATATTAGGGTAAAAAATGCAGAGCAGAATAAACAATTAAAGAGATTACAAATTGACAAGAGTAATTTTGGATTATAATTAGATGCATTAAGACTGAAAGTTGCATTGAATAATTTATTCTAAATTCTAGAAAATGCAGAGAATTATGAAAACAAAAATCCAGAGAAAACTAACGAATTTAAAAATTTGCTAAAAGGAAAAGAAAGATTTATATGAAAAATTAAATAGTTCTTTAAGAGAATATAAATGTTGTAATACAACAATGACACTGTCAGATGAAGAAGTATAAACTGCATTCTATCACATTCAGTGCGACTCAAGTCAAAAACTGAGATTCACACACTTGAAGAGAGGTTAGACAGTCTCAGGGATGACCCTACAAGGCATGAAAAATTGTTTATTACAGATATTTAAGCAGATATCCAGAGAAATTCAGAGACAACGGCAAATCAAGTTATACATGGCAGTAACTTAATAAAAGTAACTTTTTTTGTGTTGTTACCATTAAAAGGAAGTTAGAGCACACAATGGAGATTAGTGTCTCAAATTTGTTCAGAGGTGGAAGAAGCAACCTATATTTAAAATATAACACAAAAGATACTTACCAGCTTAAATTCAGCGAAAAATATACAGGAAATACGTACAGAATTCAGAGAATATAGAGGACAACTACAACAAATACACAATAAAGGCACTATTGGTGCAAATGGAGGATTTCCTGACGCAATTTCAAACGGATTCAATAAAACCAGAGGAAAACATTTAGAGACCGTCTGAGATTGGGAAGGAGATAGAGCAGGAAATTCAAAATGAAAAGAGTAACAAAGAGAATCAAGAAGAGATCAACAATCGAATTTTAGATTTAAATAAAATCATGCAAGAATCAGAGATAGAAAAATTCAAAGACAGCAATCGGAACACACTAACAGCAATAAAAATCAACAAAACAAACGAAGAAATGTTATGGCACAGGAGACTGAACCATACTTCTCTATAATACATGAAACAGATGCAGAAGTATGAAGAGAAACATAAGAGTATAAAACTAGATCAGAAGATAAGAAACTGTGAAACATGCATCATGGCAAAAATGGAAAGCCAGCCATTCAAGAACAACAGAGCCAGAGCAAGCAGACCACTTCACACAATACACGCAGATGCGATTGAAAAAATATCTCCAGCATCATACCCGGGGGAAAATAGATTTATTATCGTGTTTATAGAAGATCATACAAGTCATGACAGAGTGTATTGTACAAAATACAAGAGTGAGCCTGGAGAATGTCTACAGAGGTTCTTGATTCACATGAGAAACATACTATGTTACATTAGAGCAGATAATAGCACAAAGTTCACAGGAGGTGAGTTTTCAGAGATAATGAAGAAAGAAGAAATCAGAGCTGATTGTAACTGCAGAGAGATTCAACTAGATGCTTCAAGAGAAAATCAGAGCACTAAAGATTGACTCTGGGTTACCAGCATCAATGTGAGTACCAGCGACAAAGGCAGCGGTACAAACATATAACCGGACACTACACAAGGGAATCAATTTTAAGACAACGTTGTCTATGCCGAATCCCCAGAACAAGAGTCATATAGAGAAATTAAAATATTCAGATGAGTGATCCTAGTAAGGCACACACCTACAGGGTATCTACTTTTTCATCCACAAACATTAAAGTTCATTAATTAAAGACATGTGAAATGCTATGAGAAAATAGTGTATAAAGATACACAGACCAACCGTAAACAACAGCAGTTGGAAATTGAAGACATAAAATAATCAGAGACATTAGAGAAAACAAAAGAAACGAGTAGAGAGAATACAGAGATTAATGCAAAACCACAACCTAAGAAAATGAAACCAGCAACAAGTAAACTATTAAAGAGGAAAGGCACCGATGAAACAGAGAAAGATACTAGAGCATGAAAATTGCCAGAAAGAACAGCCAAAACTGATTCTAAAAGAGACCCGAATTTGATCTACAGAGTTCTGAGGGTAAATGCAGAGTAGACTGACAGCGTCGAACGTGATGAAATAATATATACAGTATTAGCTAGCATAAACCAAGATCTAACCAAATACAGAGAAGCGCTAGATTCAATTGACAGAGAAAACTGGATAATGGCTATCAAAGAAGAACTTATGTCAATGTCAAAGAATAAGGTCTGGGAGAAAGTAAATCGACCAACATCAGGAAATAATAGTCATTAGGAAAATATAATTGACTACAGATGGATATTTAAGAAATAAACAGATGAAGATCATTCAGAGAAATTTAAAGCCAGATTAGTAATCAGAGGATTTAAGGACATAAATGAATATGAACTCAGAGAAACATATACGCCAGTGTGGCGCATAGCAGTGATAAGATTGACACTCGCCATGATAAACAAACGACTTAGAAGCTGTGCAATTGGATGTGAAAACTGCAGTCTTAAATGACACATTAGAAGATGACATTTACATGGAAATTCCGGAGGGAGCGGAATCAACCGAAACATTAAGAAAAGAGAAAGTATGCAGATTAAAGAAAACGCTATATGGGTTGAAAATCAGCCCCAAGAGATGGAATACGAAATTAACAGAGGAAGTAAAAAAAAAAAAAAACTAGGATTAGAAAGAGATATAAATGATCCATTTCTATACACGTGGAGGAAGAATAGAGAAATGGTAATATTGGTATTGCATGCAGACGATATCATTACAGCCAGCAATAATTTAGAGAGATTATCAGAGGTCAAAGCAAGCCTATGCAAAACTTTCAAGATGAATGAACTAGCAGAACTTAAAAAGTACCGAGTAATGGAATTTCAAAGAAACAGAGACATTAAGGCAATAACATTTGAGCAAACAGAGTATACAGAGAAAATACTAGAGTGATTTCAGATAAAAGAATGTAAAACACAAAATTCCCCAATAGTAACAATACAGGTAATGAACAGAGAAAATAAGACGTCAGATGAGAATGATGCACCTTACAGAGCAGCCTACAGAAAAGCTATTGGAAATTTATTAGAAGCTCATACAGATGCCAACTTCAGAGACTGTGCAGACTTAACGTCGACAGGAGGATATGCGATAAAAATCTTCGGAGATTCCGTGGCTTGGAGAAGCCACAAACAATCCTATGTTACACTATCTACATGCCAAGCTGAGTACCTGGCGATGAGTAAAGCCTACCAAGAGCTGATATCACTAGATAAAGCATAAGAGACATGACTGGAAAAATGTTTGATTCAGCCAAAATCTGGTGTGACAATAAATTAGCAGGCAATCGTACTCAGATGGATGGATCGCAAAAGTTGAAGAACATCGACGAACCAATTTCAGAGATTGAGAGAAAACTGAAAGAAAGAGAACTCAGAGGCAGCAAAGGTCACATGGCAGATACTCGTGGAGATTATATCAAGAGCTCTGTATTAGAAAGCAGAGTGCGTGTCCAGTGGATAGCTACTAAAGAGAATGAAGCCGATATTTCAACAAAACCTTGATTATCCGCACAATCACACATACTTAAGAGACAAAATCTTATCCAGAGATTAACGATTCAAATTCAGAGGAAAACCATTTATTTGTTTGTTTCAGATACCCGTAAATAGGACGCAGAGAGCCACGAAGGGAGGGAGTGTTGGCCGTGCTACGGCGAGCTTCGTGGCTCGTCAGGAGCCCAGTACACTAGAGGGGTGTCACCACCTGATGAGCGACACACATAAGCGCGGCGGCGCGCTCTCTCTCGTCTCCTTGCTCCCACCCCATCTAACTTGGTCGCCAACTACCGAAGTAGCAACAGCTCTCCCCGTCCGGTTGCATATACAGAGGCTACGAGTCCAACAAGGGTGTTACAGATTATCATTAATTTGCTTTGTGTAATTATTCTAAGTGGCATTACAATATATAAACTTTTATTACGAAACCGAGTGTCAGTGTTTCTCTGCTGCGAAACCCCGCTCCACCAGCTACCCACTTCCACCAACTCCAACACAGACTATTTCCAAATAACGAAAATATATAAATAAATTTCGAGAAAATGCAATATAAAACAAATTCTTATGATTGTGGTGTTTTCTCAATAGCATATGCTGTAGCTATCATACATAACTTATGCCCATGTAGAATAGAATATGACATTGATAATATCCGTGAAAATTTATTATCTATTTACAAATCAAATTAAATATCTATGTTTCCATTTATAAAAAACAATCATTTTCAAATAAATCAAATAACTTAAGAAACAAATCATAATAAAATATTATCAATATCAAAATTAAGCTTCTACAAAAAAAATATTGAAAATCACGAAAATATTATAATGCAAAAAATCTCACAAGAATTACAAAAAACAACTGAATAAACTAATTCAGATAATATTTCAGATGAACATATTGTCAATATTAGGAAACAGAAAATGTCACAAGAAAAATCTCAGTTTATCAAATTTTCTAAATCAAAATTGTTTAAACAAATAAATGATATAGTGAATCTTACAGGTCAAGAAAACATTTCACAAGAAAAAATCAATAACGCAAATTGTTCAAATGAAAATCATACAAATATTGATTTAAAAAGTAGAAAAAGAAAACATCAAGAAACGGAAAATAAAAACATAATTAAAAAAAAATACAAATATTATTGGTTACATCTCAAATTTTGAAAATTATACAAATTTAAAAGAACCATCAAAATTTAACAAAATTGCTAAAATTAATATA
>JAPYZA010017943.1:0-10045 GCA_030522685.1 Eupelmus azureus
CACACACACACACACACACACCACTCATACTTTCATATCCTTGTCGTCCTACTCCTCTGGCTCAAACTAACGCTGACTCTCAAACGAAGTCGCCGCTTGCGCATACCGTGTGGCACTCGACATTTTCCCTCTTATCTGCCGACCCGTCGCATAACAATGTGATCTCTCTCGAGGCGAATATATCCTCAGTGCACTATATATTTTCCACACGCGAGCGCGAAGCGAGTAAAAGAGAAAGAGGGAAAGAGAAACAGAGTGAGAAATAGAGATAGAAAGAGTCAGAGAGAGAGAGAGAGAGAGAGAGAGAGAGAGAGAGAGAGAGAGAGAGAGAGAGAGAGAGAGCGAGAGAGAGAAACAGATAGTGAGAGAAATAGAGAGCGAGAGGGGGGATAGAGAGGGAGACTCTCCACAAATAAACCGCTCGCTCGCTTGCCTTTCACGTTATAGGGGGCGGAGCCCCCAGTGAGGTGGGCGTGTCCATTAAAGAGGGGCCCTGCCCCCTCGCGAGTCTTCGACCGCAGTTAGACGTCAACGCCCTGCGCGTGTGTGCCGTGCGCAGGAAAAGGACTCGCGCGGCAAAAAGCTCGGCTCCTGCCCCGGCGCGTGACTCTCCCTCTTTAACGGCCTCTCCTCCCTCTCCTTATCCTCCTCCTCCTCCTCCGGCAAGAGAGAGAGGTGACTGTCCAGGACAGTTTGAGAGCCGCAGTCAGCGACTGCACCACGATTCCCGAGGATCCTGTGTGCGTTGGGTTGCGACACAGACGACCTAACCTCTCTTTCTCTCTCTTTCTCTCTCTCTCTCTTTTTCTCTCTCCCTCTCGCTCTTACTCACAGCTGGGTTCCACGGCGGCACGCTGATTTCGCTTATCTAAAAAGGAGCCTTCGATTATACGGCTGTGCCTCTCTATCGTTTTCTCTCTTCTTTCTCTCTCTCTCTCTCTCTCTCTCTCTTCTTCGTGAATTCGATTTTTTCTTATTGTGCTCTCGTTGGCGGGACTGCCGAGGCTAGTGCAAGCTGGACTATCAACGGCGTGCGTCCAATGAACGATTGCCGAGGAATTTGACAGTGTTTATGCAGCATCGCGGCTGATGGATTTTGTGCTATGTACGTGTGATTCTAGTGGTTATTTGTGCTAGTGCCGTTTGTAGTATTTTTCTTTATTTATTGTATTGTTAGGTATGCATTTAGTACCTAAATCGTTTTGACGAACAAGAATTGATTAGATATTGTATCTATGAGCATGAAGACAGTGATTTAAGGCGTTTAGTGTTTATTCATTACGTACATGAAGTTTAGTCAATTCATATGTCATTTAGTTTTCGAAAATTTACGTTAACTTATTAATTTAGATATAGAAAATTTGTCGATAATTTCGATCGTACAGTGCAAAGGCTACCTTCTATTCAAGACGAAAGCAAAGTGTTTATCATTAAAAATTAATATTGCACGGAAAAGCCCAATCCAAAGAGTACTTACATTTCGTTCTCGTTCCTGCATGATAACGATAAGTGGATTGTTCAAAAGAAAGCAAACAAATTTGAATAGAAGATATTCAGAAGACTGTTTCGTTGATTGACAATTACGTCGGACCTACGGAGTATGCCAAAACGTTGCTGATTATGCGTAAGTATGCGATTTTTTACTAATTACATACGTATAAGTGTGGCGAGCTTGAGGTCTATTACAGCTGCAAGCGACGCTCGGCACCGGTGTGCTTTACAAGCAAACAACTAGCTGCTTCTCGACTATTATTAGATCATCGAATTATTTTACTTTTTTTTTAAAGTAGTGAAACAAATGTAGTATAGTTTTATTCAAGATTAGTAGTATTGTTGATATAATTGTGGAGTATCACTTGTAAATTAGAAATGTCAGCCGCAAAAGTGTGGTGCAATTATTTTCATTCACAAGATAAGATATTTTTCTATGCTCTGTATTCAAAGACGAAAGATTAGCAGAGATCATGCTTATGATCAATTTTGATCAATTTTTATATTTAAAACGTTACTAACTACTAATGGAAGTAATACAACAATTATATTTTATTATTTAAATTCAAGTTACAACTTGCAGGAAAAGAATTTTCGAGTAAATATTGTTGTGACAATGATAATAATGTGAGACGTCCGATTATCAAAAATTATCATTATGAGATGCGTATTCATAATTTTTATAAGCTCATAAAGGTAACTTTTACAATTGTTTATTTTTATTTTTCTATGATGTTAGAGTACTCCATGTTTAGTTTAACTGTCATCACGCTAAAATATTAGTATTTATTTGCAATTTATTTATAATCATAGATCTAATTCACTTCATTTTATAATTCCCAGTACAGTGGTTGCTACGTAATTTCATCCCCAACAAAACAGTGACAGATATTTTAAAAGTATTTATTTGATATAACAATTGATGAGTATGCAATGACTGAAACAATTGAATTTGTCTTTAGTCATTTTGTTTTTAATTTTTACCCAAACTATTATATGTATATAGTTTATGTAATTCTAATGTTATATACAGTAATATAAATAATAGACTTTAAATTTAAGCTGTTCCTTTGTTCGAAAAGAATAAATTTATTAAGCACATGCGTTAATTTAGCAAGTATTATAACGCACACTTGCTAGGTTTTATGGCTTGGCGTAAATAAAGGTAAGATCTGAAAGTGATCTTGAAAAGATATGCCTCGATTATGGGACTATTTAAGATTTTTTAAGATAAATATATCTGACAAAATGAAAAGATTATTTTATTTAAATTTTACAAAATTTGTATTATTACTTTTTTTAAGATCTTGATGTTTTAAAAAGTTTCATCTGGCATTATTAGATTCATTTATAGCGTGTAAAATATCATTTATAGGAAATTTGAAACATATTTAAGACGTATGAAAAATGTTATTGTAAATATTGAAGTTTTTTTTAGACTATTCTAAGATGGTTTAAAAACAGATATTTTTTAAAATAGTTTATTTTATAAATTTTCTCTTAACATATATATTATAATAATATGTTTATACAATTACATGCACTCTTAGGTAAACTAACACGGATACAAATATGTGATAATTACATTATTATCATGAATACAAAAATATAATAAATGTATTAATATTTTTGATCATGATAATAATAAAATACATTACAAATAACGATCGTTTCATACTTATTCAGGATTTATAACTGATTTTCTAAAAGTTATCTAGCGAAGCGACTTTTTATCCTTATCCAAATCAAAGGAAAGCTATGTTGGTAGGTATGTAGATTCAAGCTCCCACAATAAAAAAAATCGAATGATTTTACACTTTATGAAAACAATATTGTTAAAATTATATACAAAAAATATGGCTAGATACAATAAGAAGAAGGAAGGTGACGTACGGAAGAAAAATATGTTCATACATGAAAGTTTTATCTTTCCATTGATCCAAGACGTATTTCAAGTTTACCTGCTTCTGCAATATACATATAAAAGTACACAAAGAAATATTTTTCATGGTAGAAACACAAACATAACATTTAAAAAATTATTGTCGTGATTAATTATCAAGTGTACAATTAGATGAATTAAAAAGATTGAAATTAATTTATAAGATAAAAATGCGATTTAATAGTTTTTCAAGATTCAACTCCTAATAACGATATTAAAAACTACATTCCTTTCATCCATCAAACGATAAAATTTAACATTTGTATTTACGGATGGCTTATTTTGAGAAACTAAAATCAAAGTAGTCAATATTTAAAATCTACAGTTGTGTTCATATGATGAAAAATGTTTTTTTGTGTAGTTTTAACTAAATTTTACAGCTGATATTGGAGTTCAGATGAGCTTGGACTGTATGTTATGAATCGAGGGAAACCTAAAACTTTATCATGTACCCACTCTACATATAAATGCTTTTGTATAAACTAAGTATTTGTTATTGCTAGTTTGTTATTGTTTGTAATAGTGGTAATTTTTTTTTGCGCGGGTATANNTATCTATCTATGAAATATTTAAAATGTGTTGTAAAGTCATTTTCGTTTTATAAAATCTTAAAAAGAGAACTTTGAAAAATGCTGAAGAAAGTAGAGAAAATTTTTTTTTTATTTCATAAGAGGGAAGCCATCCTTCCTAAAGGCTCCCCGTCCAAAAATTCTCGCTATACGGTTATATATACATATATTATACTATCACACAGCCTATTTTGATTTATTGCTTGTGAGTTTCATATAATTATTGCTATATATAATGGTCTAACCAGGGAATTTATCCTTGGCCAGACCATTGAACTTCCTTGATTGTTTGCCTACTATGAAGGTTCAAAGCGTTTATTTTGATTTCGTATTGTTACTTATTCATCGACGCCACGTAGTGATGATTTTATATACTAACATAAAGTGTAAGGACCAACATTTAAATCAATTTGATTATTTATCAAGATTAATCATTTATAATAAATATTTACCTATATTAGTTTATATACAAATTTTGTGTACTTTTTAAATTTGACTGAAATTGTTTATAAATATATATATTTCTTACAACAAGTCTTTAAGCATTTTAAAGAGATCTCTAAAAAGAAGCAAAAAAATAAATTTTGTAAATCTCAAACACTTTTTGTATTTTTTCAGTTACTTTACAAAATCTTATAGTCCCAATTTGAGACACACCTTTTCAAGATCACTTTCAGATTTTATATTTTTTTCATAGCTCAAAATGTAAAAAAATTCAGCTTTTCTCGAATTACGCTTTTAAAGTTAAAAAAGAATAATTGATGAATAATTTATTGAATTCCGTAATTAGAAAGATTCAGGACGCTCCGTGTAAGCCATTAAAATTTATTTGATCTCATAAACATCATTAGAAAACCGGCCACTCCGAGTTGCTCGACAGGAAAGTGGAAGTCAATGTAAAAGAGCACGGGTTTAATAATTACCATTACCATTAATTTCGTCAAAGAAATTACTCTTTTATCGGGTTCAAAATTTTCTTTTAATGCTTGGAAAAAAAAATTCTTCACCAAAAACGAATTGAATATTTTTCTCCATAATTTGCATTTAAACAGTAACACCCTGCCCTCAAAATAATGCTGCACATTAACGTTTATATTGTAGGGTTATTAAATATTGGCTACACTTTGTATTAAGTGCTTATCCGTGTTTGTTTTTCGGAACGCGCAATTAACTCGAAAGTGTATTTTGGAATAAACGGCACAGGTATTTTCAATTTCCACTCTACTCAAACATTCGAAAGCTCCGCTAGCAGTGCAAAATGTAAGCATTTATCAACCATCTTCATCCATCCAAAGTAGAGCAATCACGAAAATCTCCATTCTCACCGCCTCTTCAAACAGTCCAGCCCATAAAGTAGCTCCATAAAACTCTCACAAACGAAAGCACACACGCCTCGCAAGCAAATCAAGACCACATTTTTCCGTCCCGCGGCATACGCGGCGAGCCCCACGGCGCGCTCAGTGCGCAATCCGCGTTATATTTTCGTGAATAATAAATCCTCGCTCTCGATTATTTATTCATTCAATATAACTTTCCAGGATTTGCAAAGTCGGCTCGGACCCTATTCAAATGCGGCTGCTCCAATTTTCACCTACGGGAACTCAGCGGCGCGCGTGCGTGCAAGGGCTTTGCGCAATTATTATTCCCGCGTTCTCGGGCTGTGCGAGAAAAATTATTGACTCGCGCGCTCCAGCTTCTAAATCACTTAGCGATTCGCGAAAAATTGCTCAATTGATTGATTTATTGCCGGCCGTAATCGTCTAATAAATATAACGAGCTTTCACGATGACAAGCGCGGAGCGAGCCGCGCGCCAAGCTCAGAATGGAGAGCATCATATATCGGGCGAGCGAGCGCGTATAGGAGGTATCGAGGTAAAATCGCCGCGTGTTGCCGGCGATAAATCTCGGCAAGGAGGAGAGCCTGCCTGTGTGCGCGCCTGTGCGTAATAAAGTGTTTTAGCCTGAGCGCTCGCCGCGGGCGTTGTTGCATATGTGTATATGCGTATGTACGAGGCGACACAATATTCGCGTATGCAGAAAGGGTGATTTCTTTTGCGCGAAGTTTCGTTGGGAAAACGCCTTGCGGTTGTGTGTGGCTGGGTGTTTGAGAGGTGGCGGAGAGCTGGGGAGACGGATGAGATCATAGGTAGCTTTTTCTGATTATTGATGTATGCGTGGTACGTGCTTCGGAAAAATTACGGGACAGATAGACGAGAGGGATTAGCGGCGGTTGCTTTTTTTTCCAAGGATATTTCACGGTTTATTAAATTGGACGTGTTACATTTTCATTAGGACATTCTGCGAGTGTCATAAAGCACACTTTGTAGGGGGGAAAAAAGAGCTGCATTGCGCGGGTTTGGAAAAAAAAGTGTTATTTATTGCTGTGATTCTTTTGAAATCGCTGATAAATTATTATGATATATTGTCCGATTAATCAGTGTCTAGTTTATAACAAAATAAACTGAATACGTTGAAGAATTGTAAAAGACGTAGAATTATTTATAAATACAGAAATAATTTTTGTGCGTTCTATTTTAATCTCTTAAGTATTTTAATTATATTTATTTTTAACGTTTCTACAGTAGGTATATATGTACGAAAATAATTATAGATAAGAAGTTAGAAAGACATCCATATTTACAGCATTGAAATTAAAGCCAGAACCGCAAGTTGGAGCAAACAGAATTTTTAATAATTTGAGTTAACCTCCATTTTTTTTTACATGAACTCCATTTTGGTTTGAAATTTTATTTCAAAAATAGAAAACTATTATAATTAAAATTTAGTTTTTCAAGGAAAACAGTAAATATAAAATTGAAGTTATGAAATGATAAAAAAAGGAATAATAAAGAAAAAGATCTAGAAGTTTAATCACTCAAAACTATAAAATAACTACTTTTTGGCCATATTCTACCTTACTTCTGTACAAAGAATATTTATTCTGTACTCTCAAATAGTGTGTTCCAGAAAGAAACGCTTCTATAAATAACCCTTTTTCATTACGAGCGAGTTAACGCAAGATGTAATAACGATATCGAACAAAAGTAAGTGAAACGAAAGAAACCGTATTTACTTGAACGGAAAAAAAAGGAGAAAAAAAGACGAGAAGTATAACGCAGACACGAAACGCCGAATTATGCGCGATAAATCCTTGATAAGTCGCCGTCGGTGGGAAATCCCTCCTCTAGGAGTGCATTAAGCCAGGCGAAGCCTGGTTTGTTTGGGGCGGAGGCTTTTCGAGCAACTATATATAAATACACATATATACCCACGAGTCAGTGGTGCCGCGCGATAAGAATCGAGACGAGGGCACACGCGCTTTTTTAGCCGCGCATGCGATCCCATTTAATGCACATCCGAGTAACGGCCTGGCCGCACGCGAGATGACGAAAGGCCGATGATTGCCTAGAAAAGGATGCGAATTTCAATTTCTGCGCAGGCGCGCGATACCGCGACGCGATGAAATAATTAAGACGTTGCGAGCGTTGGTCGTGTGTAAGTGTGTGTACGCTATCGAGGCTTTTTATGCAGCGCTGATGATTCATTGTTTTGAGGAATGGGATTGTCGGAATTTTATCGTGTAATTGATATAAAATTATTCGCTAGGTAGTCGGTGCGATGGGTGTTGAATCGAAAGCGGTTGTTCGGAAATATACGTTTCTTGGATAAAAATAAAATGTTGGTTACGCGGTCGAAATTAAATGGCGCGGCTGGTTTTTGTTTGTTTTCAGTGAGAATAGTGAAACTTGGTAATGATAATGTATATGATACAGTCGATAAACTCGAAAAAAATCTTCTAGCTTGCGAGTTAATATAGATTTTGTATTTTTAAAACGCTGCTGTTGACTTAATAATTATAAATTTTAATTATAGTGCAGTTTTCACTTTATTTATAAACCATGATATTATACTATATTCCACTCTAGTAAATTCTCTACTGAATAATGAAAGAATTGTGAAAATTCATAATTTTCCGACATCATTTTTTTACCAACTTGTGAAATTTTAATATGTAATTTAAAAGTTATAATCTAAAACTTATTTTAAAATGTTTAATGAAACTTAGGCTTTAGAAAACGAGGTAGATTTGTCGGATTTTAAGAAGGCAAATGCTAAGTTTAATATTGCTATTAAAATTAAATTTCGGTGTCTCAATTTTATCATACGAATCAAGTAAAATTTTAAAGTATACTTCTACTATTGTTTATTTAAATGAGGATATTTAGAAAAAGAAGTACATCATGCGTGCCAAGCCCATAGGCTTTCAGGGTTATGGCTAGCAAATTTAAAATTTTGATTTATTTTCGAACAAGACCATCGGAAGCTATATGTTATAAATTTAAGATTTGATTAAAAGTAGCAAGAAAAAATATGTTTATTAAATATCATTAACCAAAAATTGATCACAATTTCAATTGTTTATAATAATTTTATGAAGATTGTTCTAATGAAAATAAAATTGAACATTTTACTAAAATTCTAATTTGTTTTGGTATATTTTTTTTTCTAAAATGACATTAAATGTAACACAATAAAACAGAAGATCTTTTCAGAATATATGTTGTTATAATTCCAATAATCATTAGTTTTTGTTATTAGACTTGACAGTTTAAAATATTTTTAAATAATATTAAAATTAATACTTAAACAAAGAAGTTCTCGTAGTCACAAATAAGAAGCTTGTCAATACTGTATTCTCAAAATACACGAAAGAAAAACGATTTTGGGAATACATCCTCATACAAATTCAGCTTTTTTCTGGCTTATCTCGAAGCCAGCCGAGCGTAGAGCGATTACGTTTGAAAATTCGTCGGGCGCGGGCACCGCCATCAACTCTCGCCCCTTTCTCAGTGCTAACACTCCTGCTTAGTCTCTTATCGAAGCAGTCATTTCCCGCACACACACACACGTGCTAGTAGAAAAGTCCTCCAGCGATAAGCTCCTCGCTAGATTCTGATTATTTGTGCGCAAATGGGGCCCCCATGACTGTGACGTAGTGCAGAGCGTTACCACAGTGCTCTGTGGCTTAGCGATTATGAGCTTCGCGTTTTAGAACGCGGAAAACAAGATTGAACTCGTGTATATGGAATCTAAGGTCGTTCGCTTGTGTTTAATTGACGATATTTAGTCACTTTTTACTGTTGTATTGGTTTTTAGTTGAAATTGGAGTTTGGAAATCGTCTTTACATTATTTTACTCTTTTATTGCTGTAATGTAGATAATATTTTTAATCATTTTCTATTAATAAGTGAAATCGAAATCCAAAGCCAGCATTGTCAGTTTCTACCAAGTAGGTTCTATTTTCAATTATAAGCTATTATTTTACGATTTTCTTTTGTCAATAAATGAGGCTCCATAATCTATAATCGACCATTCGTGAAAACCTTAGAAGTATTGTTTAATCGCCAACACGAGGTCCGAAAAAAACAGTATTAAAGGCGTATGCTAAATATCGCTTTGCGCATGACGTATTAAAGAATACGGTTCGATACTTGAGTAAGAAGGTGATTTCAACCTCGCATGGTTTTTTCACCCTCGGTTTGCTCGGGCGCAAACGTCAACTGCAGGTTTAAAATCACTTTCTTTCATCAGTATCGAAATGTACTATTCTAATGCAAATAAAAGAAAGTGAGCTTATCATTTAGTGGACGGCTGCGCCTGAACGAAGCGCGGGTGAACAATAAATTCCAAAATCTACTTCACAACCAATTTTTCGACTAAAAAACCATAATCAGTATATGCGTGATAGTTTTATACATAATAAACAAGGTGACTTTTGTGTGTTGCTGTGCAAACATGTACCACACAGTTTCACACATAAGCCAAAAACTTTACTTTACGTCCTTGGTACATAATCTAGGCGCAGTCAGTGTAATTTCCTCTAAATAATAACTGTAAGAAACTTATAATACCGCTATATGGTAGTACCTCACATACGTATATTTGTAAAAGAAGAATCTATTTTTAAAATAGTTATCATAAAACATAAATAAATTATATAAGGCATACATAAATATTATTTCCAATTTAACTATAATAGGCA
>JAPYZA010017948.1:0-10654 GCA_030522685.1 Eupelmus azureus
CTCATATTCATATAAAGTTTTTCTTTCTTTTCACAGGATTTGATAATTCCAATCGTAATCCAGTCAGACCTGGGATTATGTTGATTATTTTGTTTTACTGTATACTTAGATTGGTCTATGCATTCATTAATTTCATATATTAGGGTATCTATTGCTTGGTTTGGTTCTTGCATTATCATTATCCTATTCCAGTCCTTCGCACTTGCCAAATTGAAAAGTTTTTTGTGATTAAATGATACCTTATAACCGGTATCTCTATTGTATTTAGGTTTTATAACCTCAATAAACAGAGGATAGTGATCTGGTGTAGGTAATCTTAGTATAAAAGCCTTTGTATTAACTGAATACGTTTTAATATAAATATTATCAATGCAAATACCATTACTACTGTAATCATTGTCATATGGTCTTGTTGTACCTAAAAAGCCTGGGATGTAGCCATTTTCTAGAAGATTATTCAGAAAATCTTCACTCGTAATATTACACTTTGAAATATCAATATTAAAATCTCCCACAATAAGGTGTTTTTTTGTGTTTCTTTTCTCTTGCAAAAAGTTTTTAAAATTTAATATGAATTCTTGACATAGTAGATCATGACATCTATACATAGCGGATACTTCTAAATTACTGTTATTGTTCAGCTTTATAGTAGTATGCAGTATTTTTAACCTGTCTAATTCAATAACTTCAGTAGTATTAATAACTTTGTTTTTAATATAAATAACAACTCCATCGGATTTATTTATATTACTATTATTATAAAAAATATTGTAACCAGTTAATTTAAAATAATTATAATGTGCAAGATTCCTGGATTCTGAACAAACAGTAATGTAAGGCTTGATCTTCAAACTCTTAACTAATACTTGCAAGTTTTCAAAATTGGCGTTTAGGCTTCTAATATTTACATGCATTATACAATTTTCGTTACTATCTATCGAGTAATTAAGAGTTTGAATATTATTATAGGTAACTTCTTTTTTTAGTATATCATGTTCAAATTCCTCAAGTAGATCCATCTGTTGAGCCATTGTAATTTTTATTTCTTGTTGCTGTTGGTATCAATAATTGTAGTTCCTTATCATTGGTTGGTGAGGCATTGCAGCTTTGTTCGATGTTGGTAAGGAAAATTGCTTATTATCTACCATTTCTGGTTGTCGGGTCATACAGGTAGTCAAATTTTTTGATTGTTCTTCTAAGTAGTTGTTTGTAGTATTCGCATACCTCTTTATTATCTGCTGTGTGATTCGTATTCCAGTTTGTCTTATTTTTTTCATTTGACTTTATGCAGTTACAAGATCTCAGATTATTTTTTTGGTTACAATCTTTCTCATCATGTTCACCAGAGCAAAATTTGCAAATTAATTCCCATTGACACTTTTTTTTTAGAATGTCCATAAGGGCATCATTAATAATATTTATTAATATTGAAGTCATCGTAGATCCTGCAACTAGTATAACCTACAAAAACCTTTTATACTGCCATTAATTTCTCATATGCATTTGCATTCACTTCAGCTATAACTGACCATAGATTGTTTTTTTTATTTTGGTACTTGTGTACAACACTTAATTTATCGTCATCTTGCAACATATTCCTTAATCTAATATCACATTCAATTTCACTTAACTATCTTTACTTAAGTTATCAATTCCAACTATTTTTATTCGAGGACATTTTCTTTTTTCAATTTCTGCTATTACCTGTTCATCACTTGTTTCACTTATGATTTTTTGCACTTCTTCAACATCACATTTGTTTTCACACTTTATTATTATTTTGTCCTTAACTGAGAAAACTTTGTTAATCTGTTTTTTAGTTTTATTTAAAGTTTTTTTAATGTTATCCCGCACAACTTGCAGACTTATATTACTGTTATTTACTTTAACAATTATGTCCTCAATGTTTGAATTTTCTGCCCTTTTTTGCTTACTTAATATTTCAACAAAAGTATGGTTTGGTGTTTTGTTAGTTTGTTGTTGTTGATACTGTATTTTTTCTTCTAGTAGCTGATTATTTTTCTTCAATTCTGAGTTTAATTCTTTTAGTGTACTCTTTTGTTCTATCACATCTTCATTTTCAATTTTCAGTTCTGAAATTCCTTTTTCCATTTCTTTTATTTTTAGTGTGTATTTTTCTTGAATACGTTTAAGTTTGAGCTCATACTTAGCTATGATTTGCTCTATTGGATCATCTTTAGTTGGATCTTGTTGATCTTTCGAGGTTAGAAATACCCTTTATGACATTTACAATGAAATGTTTAAGTCTGGACAATTTCCCCAAAGCTGGAAAGAAGCCTATATTCATTTTTTTGCCTAGCGGGGCTAAAGTGCTAACTTCTCTCCCGGCGCTGATTCGAGAATTTTGTATTTTAGCCTTCGCTAGACAAAAAAATAGCATACGCAACACGGGAGGTAAAATGGTGACCCCATAGCACATGTTTGCCACCCTCGCCTTCGGCTCGGGTGGCAATTTACGCATAATATACTATTGTTAAAAAACCAGACGGTGAGAGCTATATAGACCAATCGCTTTAACATCGTCACTCTGCAAACTATTTGAAACTCTCATTAAAAACAAATTGCAATGGTGGGCAGATAATCAAAATATTTTACCGAATAGCCAGAGCGGTTCTCGTTCAGGACGGTCATGCAATGATAATTTGCTAGATTTAACTCTTAACGTTCTTCAGGCCTTCAAAATCAAATCAGAAATCTATGCTCTATTTTTAGACATCTGCGGGGCATTCGACAATGTTAATAGTGACATACTAATCACTGCACTTGCTGAAATGGGCATGCCGTATAATATAAAATTTATAAAGTTTCTTACGTACGAGCGTTATATATACTCTGAAATTATGAAAGATAAAATAATAACCTACAAAGGCGTCCCACAGGGAGGAGTCCTGAGCCCACTCTTATATATTCTCTTCGTTACTAAGATAATCAACAACATTTCTAACAGAGTCCGCGTCTCACAATTTTCTGACTATGTGGCCCTTTACTCCAAAAATTTAACCTCCCTAAAAAAAGCTATCAAAATCATAGAAACAGAACTAAACAATATAGGACTTGAGCTTGCCCCCCAGAAAACTGCTTTTATCCACTTCAATAATAAGAATATTCTGCCTGGGCAAACTGAAATAAAAATCGACAACTATACTGTTAAATCTTGCGAAAGCACACGTTTCCTTGGTATTATCTTTGATTACAAGTTATCGTTTATCCCACACATCAATAGTTTACAAAGAAAATGTCAAAAGTCTCTAAATATTATTAAATACCTCCGAGGAACGTGGTGGGGAGCGGATCCTCACACTCTATTAATATTCTACCAAAGCTTTGTACGCCCAATTATTGAATACGGAGGCTTTATTTATTACCCTACACGTAAAAACTATCAAAATAAGCTCGAACAAATACAGAACACTGCAATTAGACTCGCTCTCGGATATAGAAATTCCACACCAAACAACATTCTCCTTTCTGAATCAAAATTACCACGTATCATTGATACTATCAATTTGATAGACTACAATTCCTATGTAACACTTATCTTAGCAAAATAACAATAAACAGCAGTACATCGGTTTACAATTCGATCAACAAGCATTTGAAAACCCTAAATTTAAAAAATACAAAATCAAGATGCTTTTTGAATGATGTTTAGAAAATAAAACATTAATCATCCCTCATCAAACTAAAAAACCTACATACAACATTTACGAAGTTGACGAAGTTGATCAAGTCCTTACAACGTCGGTTCCCTATGACGCAGAATTAGGAAGTTCCCTTAAACATGCTTCAGATCCAAACACTGTAGTATCTAGCATAATAGAAAAGGATGATACAATCGCGATTTTTACCGACAGAAGTAAAAGTTCAAGATCTCCGGCAGCTGGAATAGCCTGCGTCACTTCCAAAGAAAACACCATAATTCAAAAAAACATAGATAAACATGCATCAATATTTACTACCGAATGCATCTTGATCTGCGAAGCCCTCGACCTAGCCCTTCTCAATCCACAACTCTCCTACCTAATATTCACTGACTCACTAGGAATCCTTAAAGAACTATATAATTCTAAAATCAATATTAAAATCAATCCGTACATCTTAGAAATTAAAAAAAAGTTCCTAGAATTTTTAAATAAAAAAACAATCAGCAACCATATTAAATTCTATTGGATACCTGCTCATACTAAGATCTTCTACAACGAAAAAGCTAACCAAGCAGCTAAAGAGGCAAGTCAAATATTCCTACCAAACCAAAAGATATTCCTTTTACTGATTTTAGAGAGCACTTCCAAAAACAAATGCGTACTGACACATAAACCCAAATTGTTACAGACAGTCGAAGTAAAGGTAAAGCGTTCTTCCAACATTATCACAATAACAGCTTAAACTCTTGGTTCTTTAACAGAAACTTAACGCGTAAGCAAATTGTTACCATAAATCGTTTAAAAGCCAATCACTAAATTCTTTCGGCCTCTCTCTCTAGTAAAAACAAACAAAATGTAAAACGCCAAAATGTAAACACAATATATTATCAACTACCTTAATGTATGGCAGATTAATCTCTATAAGAGATTAGAAAGCCTTTAAATAAATTTTAAAAAATTCGAAGCTCTGAAATCTTTTTAAATAAGGTAATTATATACATACACGTGTGTGTATATTTAAATTTTTAAACAAAGTTTTAACAAAATTTGTTTAAATTTTTTTAGACAACTGAAGAAAAAGAGTCGGAAAATAACAAAGAATAATGTAGTATATATAATAAAGTAATATATATTTTTCTAAATCTTGGAATGATGTACCAAGTGATATACAAATTGATGGAATGAATAGTGAAAATATGTAATATGTACACATACACTGAAATTATTATACAAATAGTAGAAATATACAAACTTAAAATTTATTTTTAAATTTAATAAAACTTGTTATTACAATTATTATATATAAAAGATATAGTAAAATTACCAATTTATGAAAAAATAATAAAGTTAATTTTGAGGGGGGCAGGAGGAGGGGTATGAGGCCGGGAAAGGAGGGGGTGAATTGGAAAAATCGACTATCCTATATATATATCCCTACTGCGAAATCTCACATGAGATCTTATGTGAGATCTCACATGCGATCTCATGCCAAAATCTCACGCCAAAATCTCATGTAACCAAGTTCGTCAAAAAGCTAAGTCCCATTATCACTAAAAATTTCTAAGTTCCAAGTAGAAAAGATTAATAGTGTTAACCAAGGTTGCAAAACTTTTAATTAAATGAATTTTAATTCATAATTCCGATTATAGTCCAATAATGAATTATAAATTAAAAATGATTTAATTCATAATTCCGAAATGCACAGCTAATAAGATTACCAATAAATAATAATAACATACAAATTATTTTTTTTTACAAAAAAATTATTATTATAATAATATTTTTTAATACCGGAATTATTAATTAAATCTAATTTAATTATAAGTCCATTCCGGAATTACTAATTAAATTTTATTTAATTATAAGTCCATTCCGGAATTATTAATTAAATCTAATTTAATTATAATTCCTTTTCGGGATTAGTAATTAAATCGACTTTAATTAATAATTCATTTTCTTTTTCATTTCCATTCTTACTCTGTGCGCCTTAGTTTCCTTTCATATCTGTCCCACCTATACCCTCCTTTCCCTATTCTTACTCTCCTATCCTCCCTTTCCACTTCCAGGTCCACTCCCATTCTCTTATTTTCTTCCACAATCTCTTCTAGCTTCCTGAGCATCTCGAACCTATCCTTTCTCTCAACGAAAGTCAGCCATTCGTCTATTAGATAAAAAACTTTCTTCTGCATCCTTTCTCTATTCTTTAGCACCTTTCTTTTTTCCTCCTTATTCTCCAAAATCATCTGCGCTGTTTTTTCATTAATCGTACCTGGATTTAACTCCGCCATATAGTCCTTCAGGCTTTCCTCCTTCGCTCTTACTCCTTTTTTAATTATAATTGCATCACTCTTCCCTCTATTCTTTGTCCACTTATGTTTCTCCTGTACTCCTACCGCTTCTTATCGTCATCAGTTCTGTTTTCACTTGCAACTCCTCTATTAGGTTCTTACACTCTTTTACCTCACCCTTTAGAATCTCCACTTCTTTATCTAGTTTTTTCCTCTTCTTTCTTTTCTTTAATAGCTCTTCCTTCCTTCCTTTTTTCTCCTCTTCTATTTTTTCTAAAAATTTTTCTAGTTTTTCTTTCCACTCCGTCTCTATTTCTCTATTCTCTTGCTCCACTTTTATGTTTTCCTTTCTCTTATCCTCTTCCATTTTCCAGATTTTCCTTTTCTCTTAACCTCCTATCTTTTTCTTTTTGTTATTTTTCGGAGCGCGCTTCTTTATTTTTCTTTTTAGACTGTTTTCTAGGTTAACCAACAACGTGTTTTCGTGCGCGTTTCCCTCTCTTTCTTATTCCGGCCATAGACCATATCCCACTCTAGATGTTCCACTCTATCCTTAGACTCGTTCTCTGTTCCGGTTCATTTTTGTAGCTCTTTTCAGCTTCCATTCTACTTCCAGTAGTTCCGCCAATTCCTTACCTTCTCCTATAATTTTATCCTTCCAGCCGAGCTTTCCTCTTCCATTTCTTTCATTCTTAACGCATTTTTCTAACAGATGCTCTAAAGTTTCTTGACTTTCATGACACAGTCTGCATTTCTTTTCACTTTCTTTTAGCCAGAATTTGTGTGCATTGTTTTTACTACCCATTCTGAATCCTGCCAAAGTCGCTAGTTCTCCTTTCCTCATTTTTCTTCCATCCCTAGGTATTCAGGTAGCACTCCCTCCATTCTTATGATACTTTTTATTTCCACAACATATCTAGATTCACTTAATTTCCCTTTCCATGTCTGCCTTTCTATATCCCTCTCCCTCTCCTCTATCTCTTTCCAGACACTACTAAACATAACCGCTCTACATCTAATAACTTCTCCTAGTATACCTTTATTTCCATTCAGATATTCCTCTGCTTTATTTAAAGAGTTCTTCCTCTCTCCTCCCCTACCTTCGTAGCTTCTCATTTCTTCCATTCTCTCTCTTTCTACCCTCCAGCATTTCATAATTACTTTATTTTTCATTTCTCTTTCTAATTTCTCTTCAAACCCCATTGCCCTCTTCCTTGCCTTAATTGCTATCTTCTCTCTTCCTGTTTCTAACATTATAACGTATCCGGAGTCGTTTTCTCTAGTTTGTGTCCATTTTATATACGTCGCTGAATTCTTTCCAGTTCTTTCCAATCTTTCCAGCCCCAGATTTATGTACCATACATTATTATACTTTTAATTAGACTTTCGAATAAGTCCATCCTTTTTTTCCATAAATCCTTGAAATTTCTTACTCTAATGCCCCATATATTTCTTAACACTGTGTTTGCCTTTTTCTTTGCCAATCTTATGTGCTCATCGTCCTTGTTCCCCTTTAACATAAATCCTGGGTAGCAGAAATTTTTAACTATCTCGATTTCTTTCCCATTCCATCTGAATTCGTACGTTTTCTTTCTTCCTCCAGCTTTCCTACAGATTATTATCTTTGTCTTCTCTGTATTAATTTCCAAACCCTTCCTATCCATATACCTTTTGAATTTCTTTAGCATTTCCTTTAATCCTTCTTCGCTTCTTGCCAATAAGACTATGTCATCTGCATACGCAATCATTCTTATTTTCTTTTTTCCTATGATTACACCACCTTACGCTTTTGCCATCTCGTTTTCTAAATCCGCAAAGGTTATATTAAATAGTTTTGGGCTTAACGGGCATCCCTGTCTCACTTCTTTATTTATTTCAAAATTGCCTATAATCCTTCTCTCTATTTTAATTCCACATCTTGTTGTTTCATATATTTCTTTTGTTCTTTCAATCATCTTCTTTTCTGCTCCGCTTCTTTCCAATGCTCTCCATATTTCTTCTCTTCTGATTTTATCAAAAACTCCTTTCATGTCTGCAAAACATACAAACCCTTTTTCCCCTTTCCTTTTTATGATTTTTTCTATTAAGGATTTTACTATATATATCGCTTCAATCGTTCCTCTTTTCTCTCTGAATCCCATTTGCGTGTCATCTAGGACATCTTTTTCTTTGATTCATCTTTCTAATCTTTTTTTGAGGAATTCTGCGAATATTCTGTAACCTGTGTCGATTAGCGTTATTCTTCTATAATTTTTAACATCCTCTTTACTTCCTTTTTTAAAGGTAGGGCTTATTACTCCCCTTTCCTATTCTCCTGGCATTCTTTTTCCGTTCCATATACCGTTTATTATCTTAGTGAGTATATCCACCAGCTTTTCTTTTCCGTATTTGCACACCTCATTTGTAATTCCTTCCTCACCTGCCGCTTTTTTCATCTTTAGGTTATTGATTATTTCTCCTATTTCTTCTTTTTTAATCTCTTTATTCTCTTCCATTGGTGCCTCCCTGCTTTTTGCGCCTCTTCTTTCCTTTTTTCCTGGCTCCCTTCCTTCAAATTACTCTTTAAAGTGTTCCAACCATTCCTGGTCTGTGATTCCCTCACATATTTTCTCCTTTTTTTCTTTTGTTTGTTTATCAAATTCCAGAATTTCTTTCCTGTCTTATCCCTTTTCACATCTTCCACTTCTTCCAACTTTCTTTCTTCTTTTTTTCTTTGTATTGTATCTCTATAATCTCTTCTTTTTTCCAAGTATTCTTTCATTCTGCTTTCGTCTTTTTTGCTTTCTTTTAGGGTTACTAGAGTTTCGTTTTTGGTCTTCTTGCATTTTTTGTTCCACCACTTCTCTTTCTCTTCATTGTTGATTTTGATCATTTTCCTTGGAATAACTTCTTTTATTTTTCTTATTACACTTTCCCACGTATCTTCTTCTTCTTCTTTTATTCTTTCAATTTCTCTCTTAAATTTCCGTATATTTTCTTCTTGCCATTCTTTTATTTCCGTTTCTTCCCCTCTTTCTTTCCTTCTCCCTTTTGTCGACCACATTTTACTTCCATTTTCTTTGTTTCTTCTCTTTCTTCTTTATTAACTACTATATAGTCAATAACTGAGCTTCCATTTCCTCCTATATATGTCGTCTCCTTCCTCATCACCTTCTATATCACCATTTATGATATGCAGTCCGTTTTCTTCTAACCATTTTATCAGGTTCTTTCCTTCTTCGTTTATTGCACTGTCTCTCGACTTTCTTAGTAACTTCTCCTCTGTTTCTATTTTCTGCATCGCTTCTTCTTTTCCTGTTCTCGCATTCCAGTCCCCCCTATTATTCTTTCATTTAACTTTTCTTCTACTCTTTTCTCTTGATATTCCATATTTTCTTTTTTCCACCTATTCATATACACACTAAATACGATTAGCTTTTTGCTTTTTTCCCTTATTTCCAATTCAATAACCTCTTCATTCTTGTGTGTTTTCCATATCGCTTCTTCGATGTTGAGATTCTTTCTATATGTCAAAACCATTCCTCCTCTAGCTCTTCCTTTCTTCCTTTTTCGCGTCATAAATTCTCATTTCGTATTCTTTTCCAAACTTTCTCTTTATTAGGTCCTCTTGTTTTTTCTCTGTCCATGTTTCGGATAGTCCTACTATATCGTGTTCTCTAATGAATTTCCACATATCTTCCTTTTTGTTTATCCGTCCTGCTATACTCCAGAACGAAATTCTTATCTGACTTTCTTCCCTTCCTGTGCTTTTATTCTTTACTTCTCCGAATCCATTTCTCGGTTTTTTCGTTTCGGAACCATTCTTCCCTTTCTGTGCTCATTCTGTTATACTTTATTTTGACTACATCTTCTGTCTCTCTCAGCTTTGCCTTTTATTTTACTTTTCTTTTATTTTGTCTCTTCATCCAGGTTAAATCATTGTCGATATAGACTTTTTCATCTCCTAGTCTGCTTTTCTTTATCTTTCATGCTTTCACATGTAGCTACTGTTTTATTTTTTCCTCCTTTTATGTCCCAGGTTTTTCTTATTTTCACTTCTATTTCTAGCTTTTCTTTTATCCACTCTTCTACCTTTTCTTTGTTATCTATCCTATTCCTTTCCAGTCTTATCATCACTAAGTTTTTCCTTCTCTTTTTTCTTTCTTCATCTTCTGCTATCCAATTTAGGTCTTTCCTTTCAATTCTTTTGTGTTCTCTCTCTCAGAACTCAACTTACTCAGCTGATTCCTTATTTGCTCCATTTCCGTCCTCCTATTCTCTTTTTCTTCTCCTCTTTCGTTCCTCTCCTGCTCCCTCTCCCTCTCTCTCCACCCCCATCCTTTCTAATTTCTTCAATCTCTCTTCCAGCTCCTCCGTTTTCTCTTTATTTTCTTTCAACCTCTTATTCCAGCCTTCTATTATTGCGTTTATTTTCTTTTGTTCGTTTAAAATTTCTTCTAATTTCTTCATCCACCTCTCCACTTTTTGTCTTCTTCTATTTCCTTGTATTAAAATATTTTATTTTTCCAATGGGCAAGAATCATGCGAAAAAGATTTTTGTGATTCTTGTTTAGTAAATACATATCAAAATTTGTATTTGTTAAAAATTTACATAATACAGTGCGTGTCAAAAGTATAAAACCACCGTGAAATTTTCCATTTAAATGCATGTATATGGTAATAATTTCGTTCTCTTCAAAGTCGTGTGTAAGAATTTTTTTA
>JAPYZA010017963.1:0-10330 GCA_030522685.1 Eupelmus azureus
AGATACGTCATCGGCATTATGCAAAAGAATATTATGTATTTTCCCTTTCCTTCTTTTTATTGGGATAAAACAATGTAAAATTTATACCTTTTTTCCCCATAATTATCATTACCATAATTAATCCAATATGAAATTATGGTAATTACCACCAATTACCATAATTTCATATTGGATTATGAACTACGAGTATTAAACTAAAAGTAAACTATTTTCCAAATTGATTAATTAATTACGCATAATTCAAATCTCACAAGAACCCCGCAGTATCAAACTTTCTTATACCACATCAACAAACACGGAAGACTTCGAAAAATTCGCAATCTACGTATAACGAACCTCTCCTAGCAAATTACCTTCGCGCGTCCGTGAGAAAAAAGTTCAGAAATTATACACACTCAGGGAGAGTCCCGACGTTAAGCCGCGCAACTAAGTAACTGTAATGTACTTACTGGCATTCCAGCAGCCCCGCCGCACGTGTATAACTCAATTATCAAAGCAAGACACGTCTCAGGCATACTTGAAAGATCGTTTAACCGAATTCCTGAAAGTAACGTTTATCTCAACACGCCCTCGTCTCCGTGCATACTTCAGCCATCCTCCTACCGTCCCATTAAACCCACAAACAGCCAAATCTTGGACTAAACAAGCTACGTCACGCGTCCAATTAGCCAGAAACTCGGCCATTACAACACCTTTCTTTAACATTCTCTAAACAATAGTAAAGCCGCTAACGAGATTCGCCAAAGCTGATTACACCTCAGCTTATAACGCACACAGGAAAGCAGCCGATCGGCAACTGAGAGAGAAAGAGACGGAGTAGGCTGAAAAGCTTCCGGCGCGGAAGCTCCTCCCGTTTATAAATAATGCACGGCTCGATCGTCGGGATAATTGCAGGCTTCGAACTTTCAGTTTTCCTCTCCGCCCGCCGCGGATTTCTCGCGACGATATTTCCAACCCCCCGACGAGTTATCCGTCTCTGCCTTTTATTCGTTATTCTTCGCCGCTGGGGAATATACTTGGCTGGAAGTGCATAGGCTCGCGGATGTAGAGTCGATATTGAGCGCGAAGAGAGAGAGACGGAGGTGCGATGGGCATGGAAAGGTCTGAGAGGCAAGGTGAATTTTGTGTTAGTTTTGGAAGGGATATAAGGGATAATTTAATGAAATGTCGCGGGGTTGTTGTTGAAGAGTGCGGATTAGGCAGGGGTGCCCTATTGAAAGAAACCAGTATAGAATGTAATTTAAACTGGTGCTGAAACCAGTAAAATATTAGATTTTAATGGTTTTTAATGGTTTCTGTTGGTTTGTTTCGACCGGGTAATGTGTTTTTTAGTGGGTTGATGGTAGTTTGTGTTGATGAGATTAGTTGGTGGGAAAGACTTTGATGATTAGAAGATTTTCACTGTCTTGAAATTGAAAAGTTTTTTTATGGCTACACTGGCAATTTTTTATGAAAGAAATTGTTTTCGAAATCTAATTTTATTGAGCCATTCGCAGTGATTAATCGGTCATTCAGGTACATACCGATATTTATGGGAAATAAAAAAAAAATTTTCAATTACGTAATAAAATATTATCGGAAGTTTTATAAGGAAAACGATCAATGCACAATAACAGCACAAAACATCGAACATAATATTAGCTGACATTTTTGACGTTTTAAAAACGTTATATGAACTATTATGCGTTAATTGGATAACGTTAAGCTATTTATTTATTATCAGAGAAATTGAATATAAAGTAAGCGCATGCTTATCGAATACTAGTTACATAAATCTCATTTACGTAACAAAGTTTTGATTTGCACTAATTTCAAAAACATAAAATATCCATATCAATCAAATAACATACCAGAAACCCGACTACACTCCGCATCTTCACCAGCTCTCGCCTCGGCGACAAACATAGTTCCCACACAATCATAAAAACCTGCGCAAATGCAGATTTCCAGTGGGCGTTTGATCTGAATCGTTTCAGTCTCGATCTAATCGGCGTCTGGCCAAACGGGAGCGATGTCGACAGGCGCTCGGGCCTCAAGCAGCTGCGCATCCCGTTTATGGCTCTGTGGATGCTGGTCTGCCTGTTCTTGCCGCAAATGTACGCGCTTTCGCAAGTTTTTCGCGAATTGCCATTGGCGATCGATAACTTGACGACGAGCTGCGCTGCCCTCACCTCCTCCATCAAGCTGCTCTTGCTCTGGAACCATCGGCAAGGTGACAGGGGCTTTGATTAAAAAGGAAATCGGTGGGGGGAGTTTAATGAGATTTGAGAATTTGTGAGGTTGGGATTTTTTCTTTCGGGAGTGTGGTTTATTGGTGATCAATTGCTTGAGTAGAAAATTACATTGAAGGCCTTAGTTGGTAGTTAGTAATGAAGCTGGTTGCGAAGGTTGCAAAGGTCTGGTAAAAAACGTAAAACATACGAGAATGGCATAAATGTACCAAAGTACAGGTAAAACCTGATGGGACTTTAAATCGGCTTCTGTAGAATTCTATTATTGAAATGGGTAAATTTAAGCAAACTTTTAAACAGAATTATTTGATTTAATGGAAGACGAATACGTATTGTTATACGGAGTATCTCCTTTTAAAATCTTTTTTGAGAGTGGTCACAAATGCGTAAATGTAAAATTGCAATTATATCGCTACACGCAATTCTTTAAGGATGTTCTTTCGCTTAGAGACAAATATAAAAGAGATAAAGCCACTCAGGGGTATCCAAAGTTTATCTTATATACAAAATAAGAAAAAATATCGTAAAACATCTTGAAAATAATGTCACAATAAGAATACTGACGTATAAAAACGTTAAAAAATAAAGTAAATAAATATCTTAAAATTGAATCTTAAAATTAGGAGGGCCTGCTGCGTATAAAAAAGAACTAAAAATCATTTTATTAAAATTCATCAATTAGTTTAAAAACTACGATGATGTGTAAATGACGAGTAACTCATGTGGATGCGCGCACACATTTTTTAAAATAGCTATATCTTGACAATTCTAAGTCTTTAGAATCTTAAGATTTTTAAATTTCACATCTTTTACATAGAATCTAATTAGTGTTCTGACCCAGAGCCTTGTCATTTGTAAAGGTAGTCCTAATTGTATATAACATATTTCTAAATGTCTTATAGAAAAATTGGAATTACTAAACAGATTTGAAAATGGATGCATTTTATTCATCTCATTTATCTCATAGTTGCTGCATTATGGATTTAAATTTAAGATGTGGTTTTATCATTTTCCTTATTTTTATTTATAAGTGAATAAATAAAAAAAAATATATTATTTTAATTGAACGAATTTATTGATCGATGGAATTTTAGTATTATACAAATTCTCCTTAGGTGTTATGTTGGATTTACATTTATATTATTTTTACCAATAATTTGTGAGTTATTCAAAATAGAATCTGTTTATCCTGAAGTGCTAATTTATGGTATACTATTTATTAATTATAAGACATCTGGTAGGAAATCCAATCGACATAACTAGATACTTTAGTGAACATTGATAGGCTTACTCCGCAAGGCATAAGCACCCAGGAAGAAAGTCCTACGATTCGATTGCCAGAAATCAGAGGTCCGCCAGAATCACCCTGTAAAAAGTCAAGCATTATTCATAAAATCAGTACGTTAAAGCGGCCTGTCTGAGTTAAATTTACAAAATATAAATAAAATATTTTTTACTTTTGAAAATAGCAGACCGTAGCTTTGATTAATATAAAGTTATTGCACTTATTATACACGTATTATATATCATTTTGATTTTTGCCTCGTGTGACTTTTCACCCTCGCTTCGCTCGGGCGAAAAACGTCTCACGAGGCAAATAACCACCTTCCACACCCGTATCGAAATGTACTTCACGAGGCAAATAACCACCTTCCACACCCGTATCGAAATGTACTAATTTTCAAAAATGTAATCGGATGTGTCTGAAGTGCTACTATTAAGGAGTATTTTAAGCCCAGTTGGTAGAAATTGGTAAACTGAATGGCTCAAAAACCCGTGGTAAGTGAATGTAGAAGTCAAAATTCAAGATATTTAAAGTGGGCAATATCGGAGACTTGGAGCACAATATAGACCACTCAAATCTGCCAAAAATGATATATAATACGTATATAGTAAGTGCAAAAACTTTATATTAATCAAAACTATTTACTATTTTCAAAAGTAACAAATATTTCATTTATATTTTGTGAATTTAACTCATGCAGGCCCAAACTTAAGTAAAGATTCAATCTTTTTATTTCGTGAACTTACTTGGCATATGCCAGTTCCGCCGCCATTCTTAGTTCCCGTACAGACGTTGGTAACATCCACTCTACCTCCAACCCTTTTTTCGCAGCTTGCTCTGTCTAAGATCGGCACGTAAGCTTTCTTCAAGATGTTAGGCAAGATTTTATGCCATGATTTTGATATAGAGCCCCAGCCAGCAATGATGCAGTGGCCTCTGGGTTCTTCGCCTGACGTTGGCAGGTTGATGATAGCAACTCGGCTATTTAGTTCGAATGGAGTTTTCAGCTTCAGGAGACCTATGTCAAACGGCGCTACCTCGCCTCTGTAAATTTGAAGCGAATTAGATGTAACATAAATTTTGTTAAATTTGTTCAGCTTTACATTACGATAAATTTGTCCTATTAAAAGTTAGAAATACTTACTGGTATCTCTCGTGTACAATACGCTTCGATACCTCTCTTACTTGCTCGAAATTCTCTTTTTTCGAAATATCATGTTTTCCAGCTTTGACAACTAAAATTAAGTTATCAGCGGCGCGAATGCAATGCGCGGCAGTCAGGACCCACTCCTTGGCAATGATGGATCCAGCGCAGTTATGAAAGAGTGCGTTTGCAACGTAGCCCTGCTGTAGAGAGACGATATAAGGAAACTCGCCGACTTGAGCATCCTGGCCGTCAATGATGCGGTTACTAGATTCCGAGCTCAATTGGTGATCTAATAAATAAAGAAATCTAGATGATAGTGAGCGCTATGACATATGTCTATTAAATAACTACGTCAAAAAGTAACTAAAAATTGCCATAATTAAGAATTATTTTTAATACTTTTTTATATAAATTCTCCAATAGTTCATTTAAAAGATTTTAAATATTTATATAGTTTGAATGTTTATAGTAACACTGTACTGAAAAATTATTTAGCAATAATTAAAATTCGATTCGATAGTAATAACACAACAAAAAATTACAGCTGTACATTCAGAGTGGACGTGGAGAAAAATTCCAAAATCTGAATTTGTCTGTCATAAAATACTACTATCACCATAAAGTAAGTTAAAAAACTTATTTAGTACTCTAATATTTGTTAAGGAATCTTCTCCTTTTACGCATTTCAGCGTATAAGAGTTATTATTAATGAAGTATACATATTTTTATCAAATATTAGTTACGCATCCAAATTTTTTATATAAATTTATTAAAACTACTTACCAGCATAAGCAGTTGCCAATAGGATACTCAGAATGATGATTTTAAAAGCCATATTCAAGTCTAGAGATATCAGTAATACAATTGTTAGATAAGAAATAGGAAATGAATTCAATCAATTTATCTGAATAAAAATGGCAACAAAGAGGTCGATTTCTAAAACTAAGGTGGAATTATTGATTAGTTGCTGATTTTTAGATTGATCAGTTTTTACTCTGAACACTTTTATACATTTGTAGCACTAACACTTAATAATACTTAAAACTTTTCTTAATCTCTATCTTTCCCGTAATTCGTAATTCTGTTTTTGATTTGTTTAATTCTGTTGTTAATATTGAACGTGAAGCTAATTGTGCATTTGTGCATGACAATATTTTATGTAATTTTTATTTTTCATATATTTAATTATTTCAATGAATATTTATTTAAAGTTTTCAATCATTATTGTATGAAATGAGAACAAATAAGTTTATGCTATTAAATTTATGATAGTCATTTTTTGAGTTTTAATATTTTGTTAATATACTTACAAATTTTGCTGAAGAAAATTGAAATGGTAATAGTCACTTGTTAACTACCTCAATAACATGTTCTTACCGTGCTTAAATACTGTTTCAAAAAGTTAGTGGAACACACCAGTGCATAAATGTCAACAAATATTGTGCCAAATTAAAAAAAATATATCTACTAACGTAATACAAATCAACATGTATTTTTTTCTGAAAAGCTAACATTATATCGATTATAAATTGTCATCAATAAGATAAGAATTACATATTCGTAAAGATCAAAACAAATTTAAAACCGCTGTCAGTTCATTGGCACGTAGCTTCCGCAACATTAATTTATTGTTTCTATACGTAAATTATGCAGTTTAAATATTAAGTATGTTTAAGGCATATTTCTTTTTGAATGATCGACATCTTTATCAAAATTTGCAAATTCTGTAGTGCTGAGCCTGTTAAAAGTTGAAATTGAAGATATATTAATATCTAAAATATCTATTATTAATATCTAAAAGCTATGGTTATTTCGGTATGACAGTTCTACTAATACCGTTTGTGCAGATTATAAATTTTTTTAATTATTAAAAATAATATATTACAAAATTTCATTGTTTATCAAATATAAAAACTTTTCCTATCAATAAAATCACATAAAAACTTCAAATTTTATAAATAAATATTCAAATTGATATGAAAATATTAAATACGTATATAATATAGTTCTTTAGAACTATAAGACCGTGCATAATTTAAAATCCATATAAAACAAAAACAAATCTCCAAATGTCTTTTCAATCTTAAAACTATGTCAAAATATGAAAAAAAAGAGATATTGGTCATTATAAATGACCGCTTAGTTACTAAAATATTTATATTCAATATTTTGCCTAAAAAAATTTTAAACCATAATATCTTTGCACCTTTTTCTCACTTCTTAATTTTTTACTTAAAAACTAATTAACATAATAAATCCAAATTTGTACAAATTATAGTTATTGATATTCTACATTATCATGATTTATGATTATAGATAATGTAAAAAGTATTTTTGGAAAATATAAGATATTTTTATGCTCTTTTTATGCGCTTTTTGTCCGATTTAAATATGTCAAAGCTATCACTTAAAAAACTCGGAAAGTAATTTTTTGAAAATTGAAAGTTCAAAGTAAAGTAAAAACGTATGTGTGAAATAAAAAATGGACTCTTTTCATGAATTCGCATAATCAAAACAAAAAGAATGCATTTTTCCAATTTCAAATCGGAATCATAGTTTCAGAGATCAAGTGGGTAAATTCACTCATACATACATGCACATGCGCGCGTCACACGCACATCTGATAAAAATAAAATATGCTGATATATATTAGTTTCAGAATAAATTTCTTTCATAATAAATCATGCTTTTAAAGTTATTCGTGTATTTTTTGACGAATAGCACTAACATCAATATTATCTGATATTTTTTTCGAGGAGGTTGCTGGTACATATGGAGAGTTCAGAACCAAAGCAGACCAAGCGCCATTTTACATATTCTTAAGAAAATGCAGTAGTGAAGCTAACTAATATTTAATTTGAAAGATTAATATATATATATTTATATAAACTGTGTTTGGGCATTGCGGAATCCAAGGATAACTAAGCTCTGTTATTGAAATTTCAGAAATATAGTCCTTTGTTAAAAAAAGACCGTTTTTCAAAATGGCCTTGGCTCCCTTTGGCACTAAGCCCTCCATATCATTTTAGCCTTGAAAATATGTCAATCAGGGACCTCGTGGTTTGTTCGCGATATCTTCTGATTCCAAACTCTGTTTGATTAATGTCAGATCGGATAAGTGTTAAAGTTTTTAATTCCCACATAAAAATGGAAGTTTCGAAAGTTTTCCAGTGAAAGTTTTCGACAAGCTTCCTGGAAGCTAAATGAAAATTTCAGTAAGGTTACATTGGAATTTTTTGTAGAGGCTTCCCGGAATATTCGTGGAAGATTACGTAAAATATTCCAATTACATAAAATTGAATATTTTATGGAATCTTCCAGAAAAATTGCATGGACACTACAGGAATTTCCCTGGAAGCTCTCGCGGAAGATTATAGTAAGAACTTAGCAAAGCTATACGAAAAGTTTCTTAATTTCTCTCCCGGAATCTTACCTATAAACTTCCTGGAAGGTAAATAGACGTTTTAGTAAAATTACATAGGAATCTTCCGGAAAGATTCACGGAAACTTACGTAAAATACTCAAATTATATAATTAATTAAATACAGCATGGAAAAATTTGCTTTTACGTTTATTTTAATAATAGAGTTGAAATATTTGAGTAGAATAAAAAGTATTTATTTTAAGATATTAAGAACGTGATGCAAAATATTTTTATTGAATCTACATGTTTTCGAAATCTCATATCTTGAGGGTCGTTTTCTGATTGATGACGGTATAAATTCTTGACAGAATGTTTAAGTTTGGTAAATGTGAAAGAAAGGCTGTCATTTTGCATAATCAATTTTATGCTTAAGAAAATCGATTTATTACACTTCAAAACTCTATCTTAACAAACTTTTGCATTCATTTTCATTGTAATTATTATTTTGTTTGAAATTTTCGTTTGCCAATATTGCAATATAATTACTTTATGTGATATAACGAAAAGTTTTTTTAATTGAAAAATTTTTTCAATTGAGATACTTACTCCGGGGCAAAAATGTTGAATAAAAGGAAAGATAGGGCGAGAATAGTGCGCGCAGAACGACAATTACTATACAACTTTTGCACTAATTTATAGCAATAACTCGAATTCTAATTAACTTTCCGAAAAATTCAGAAACAGGCTTAAATAATTATCTATTTAACTTACGAACATCCAACCAAATTTAATGTGATATACATTTATTATAACAAATAAGCCTGTTTCTGAATTTTTCGGAATAGATAATTATTTACGGCGGTTTAAACCATTAAATTGTTTATATCAATTAATCTGGCTTTACAAGTTTTAATGGATAATTTGTGTTATTAATTCTCTTTGAATTAAATGACTCTTTTTTAATCTTTTTACTAAAATATTGTAATAACTTAGTACGTAGAAGATAATATTAATATAAAAAATTAAATTGTCAACTCCGAAAATGTCCGTTATTTTGCAGACATTACATTTATTTTACATTTTTAACGTTATATTTTGACGTCTTTATGTTATTATTATTGTTTTGACGTACATACTTTTCATGATAATCTGCGATATTTTTTCTTAAATTATCAAGAAGATCTCTTTATATTCGAAGCTACTTTTTATTTTGCAAGGTTTTAGTTTTATTTGAATACATTTTGATACACGTTTGAATAATTTAATCATTTTTGATACTCTGAAAAATTTTAATGGGGATATAAAATGTTTGTGACCAAACTTACATAATGACTTTTTAAACACATACTGTATAGGATTATCTAATGTCAAAATATAATAATTAATAATATATAACACAAGAATGTCGATTCAAAGGGTCTATGATATTTTGAACAGTAAATGTAAAGAAGGAAATTGGTAGATTATACTACATGAAATTTCATTTTTTTATAAGAGTCAGCTAAAATAGTTCATGAATTAAGTGAGTGATCATTCTTCATCATTAAATTCCTTCAGAATTTAAATATACAATAGCTTAATCCAAAACTATTAATCTAATCCAGAACTGAGCCCGATAATAAAATCGGTGCAGAAAGACTGGACGAGCTCGAGGACACCCTGGGAGCACAGGATCATGAGGAAGCAAGCTCGGCGCGCTCGGCTCTTCACTATCAGCGGCTACGCCATTATGTTCACCTGCTTCATCGGCTTCGTGGCTACTCCGTTCTTTGGCTTGAGCATCCGCATCGTCAACAATATCACCGATCAGCCCGAGGCCGGCCGGTTCTTTCCTCTTCAGACCTCCTACCCCTACGAGGCGACGGTTTCACCCTACTTCGAGCTGACCTACGCGACGCAGCTGATCGCCGGCAGTTTTGTAGGTATTTCTTTTTCCGTTCCGGATAATTTTTTTGGCGCTTTAGTTTTTCACGCCAGTGCCCAGTGTGAGATCCTGGGTGCTAAAATGGCAGAAGTAGTTCCGAGGTGCGGTGACGGGATTGGCAAGGAGATGTTCTTCCGGATTAGGCTGAGGAGGCTGATTAGAAATCATGTGCATTTGACCAGGTGAGTGGGATAAATTGTGTCAAAAACATTTTTTGGTAACGTTAAATTATAACTGGAGCATGATTCATGTGGTTAACAGATTCGTTTATACCGTTGAAAATTGTTTTAACGAGTTAATATTGGCGCAGGTTCTTTGCTTGTCCTTCATTATCTGTTGTTTAGGATTCGGCGTTATAAAAGTAAGTATTTACATGTAT
>JAPYZA010017966.1:0-12065 GCA_030522685.1 Eupelmus azureus
TTTTTTTTTTGAATAATTGATAATCAGTAAAGTTTGGAACATTTGTTTATATTATTTTGTATCACTAATTTGGAAATTTGTTTGATATTATTATGTTAGAAAATCGATTACATATCGATATATCATGTATAGCAATAAATATTATTGATCGAGAGTTAACAAATTTAGTCCAAATTATAATAATAACGTTTAATTTAGGTCAGTGGCTTGTTTTTCGCGTTTAACATTAATTTAAAGTAATTACTGCAAAGCTTGCTTTTCAGCACTCATCTGGTGTAACAAAGTACATTTAGACGTAATTACATTTAAATTGCAACAAGAAACCGGTATTTATTGTTAATTTAATTTTATTAACTGCTTCAAATGAGAAATATCAAATTTACTGTAAATCTCGTATTTAAAACTAACACATTAATTAACGAAAATTTCTGCAGCAAATGAAATCGCTCTTTACCATGCTTCCCATTTCCCCGAGCCTTTGATCACCAATAAACTTCTTTGTAGAAAAAAACCGCAATTAACAAAGCACAAACAAATCCCTGACCGGCGGATAACACCGATCCATTGATACATCGAGTCTCTTGCAAATATGGAAATACGTACTACTTGCAGGAAAAAAAAATCAATCGCGCAAGATATACATACAGTCGCGACCGAGAAATCCCAGCTCGCTTTTTATTACTGCAACGAGATCAAGACTTGAGTAAAAAGAGTAAGAGAGAGGGAGTCGGTCGAGATCTGTTGCATGACGTCACCCAATCGTACAGCCTACCTGAGTCAGCCGAAAGCTTCCAAGAACGCGAGGCTGCGCCGAGGCGTTACGTCACGCGCGCCTTTATCATGCTTCCCGCTCTATGCCTTCTCTTACTATTATACTAGCATCGAACGGACACAGTTCCGAATGAATCATGATAGGATGCAGTAAGTATACGGATGCTCGCGAGTGACACATTTTCGTATATACACATGGCCGCGGTGCAATCACGAAAATGGGGAAGAGCCGGGGCAGAGGTGGGATCCTGTTTTATAAGTCACTCTGCCGATTCGGAGTTTCCGAGGCCAAAGTCTTACGGTTTACATGCGCATCCGTATGCACGTATGTATATAAGAGCTGTGACTGACGGTTTGATCCGAAGCAAAGTTTTCCAACCGCGCGTGGATGCATCACCGCTGTCGGGCGTGCCGAAAATTGTTTCATTTTTGCGAACGCTGCGAAGTACAATTGATGCGCGCAAACTTTCGCGGAATATATACACGAGAGCTGCTCGGAAGTTTTATCGCTGAAAATTCAATCTTGGGATGACTGATAATTTTTGCGGGATATGAATGCACATGACCAAGATATGGATGGAGGGTAATGTTTTAAGAAAATAACGGCCCTGCATTGCTGTTGGTTTAAATTTTCCAAGTTTTAACGCTTCGCGAAATATTGCACGAAGCGTCAAAATGTGTAGTATATAGTATACATTTTGACTATTGAATTTTTAGCCGCGAGCTTTTGTAATTTTTCGATATTTTTGACGGTGCCGAACTTTGCCTCGGACCGTTACCCAAACCGCAAACTCTCATGCATCCAGCAAGTTTTTTTTTTGCAGCGTCAAAACTTCATAAACTAAGACAGCTTGGCACGATTTTGAGCTTGCAAAAATAACAAAATTTATCCGTCCATTTTCATAATTAAGCCGAGCGCGCGCACTCACCACATTAGCGAGATTACCCGCATTTGAAAACGGTTAAAAATTATCATCTGCGTCAACGAAAAGTTAGATCGCCAAAAGTTAACTTTTCGCGTTAATTAGTTTGTACGATTCAGCTTGGAGAGCGAGCACTATTATTTTAAAAACCGCAGTGAGACTAACGTCCGTCATCCGACTCGACGGCCAAATGAGATATCTCTATTTTATAAAATAAAATTGTAAAAAAACAATAATCCCACGGGGTCATATCAGTCCGACAACGTCTGTTGGTATAATTCAAAATTTAGCTAGAGACTATACACAAAAATGTGCGGAATTCCGTGTGACATTAGCTTGGGAGAAAGACAGGAAGAAGGAGCGAAAGAGAGAGAGAGAGAGAGAAAGTAACGAGGAGAAAAAATATTCAATTTTCGCTGGCGAATCTTTCGTTGCACGTGCTGGTCACGTTCGCCGCCTAAACATAAGGTACGTGCCGTCCTGTGCAACCCCCGAGCTTAAGCTTCTCTTCTCTCCGCGCGCAAGCGAGCGCTCGCGACGGGGGGGCTAAAGCATTCGTCGTCGTTGCAGAGAAGCGGCCACGCGCGCGGTCGCGCTCTCTCCGCGGCGACTCGCACGTAGCATCCCCCGCGAATGCGAAAAAATGAAGAAAAGACCGGCCTGCGGAGCGCTCGCCCGTTGTTGGGACATGCGGGGGCTGCAGACACAGAGTCTCGGAGTCGCGTTCCGCAGCAGCAGGCCGCCGCCTCGTGACGTTAATCTGCCGCTGCGCGGCCGTTTGAGGATGTCCTCAGTTGACGGAGCGTGAGAGCGGACTAATGCGACGATCAAATCTAATTAGGGGATAAACTTTCTCGTTTACTTTTTCATTAGAGGCAGAGGACAATGCTTCGCCTTCAAGGCTTTTTATTGACGATTGAAAATAAATATTTTCTTTTGACTTTTATTTTGTTTTTTATTAACATAGTTTCGAAAACAATATCCCAAGGAGGCTTTCGAATGTACCGCAAAACATAGTTTGCAAACTTTTCTCTCGAACTCGAATTTTTCCGAATTTTTTCAAATTCTAGCAGTTTTTGAAATACACTCTAAGTTTCCAAGAATGTTGGATACGTACAAGTACGTGCAAAAAATCAAAAAGTGCTTCAAATATAGCACCTATTTTGTAAACAAAGTTTTGTGCCAAAAAGTAACAAACTTACGTGGACCTTTTAAACCTTTCAGCAATGGCTAAAATCTTTCATACCATTGAGAGTTTGTTAGGGCAGTTTGAAATTTCATTAAAATCAAAATTCAAGACCATCTAATAGCTGCACAATGATAAGGCAATACATGACTCTGATAAATAATGCAAGTTGGCCTACATTCAGCTCAGGTCAGAGCAGTTGAATTAACAGAGACAAAGAAGCCTTAATTCCGGGTGTTTTAACGTATGTGCAGGTCAGTCTAGATAAGTTTTGCAACAGTCTACTAGAATGGAATAATAATAACCAGAACAGAAAGAGATAGAAATTACATTACGAGTGAAAATATGTAGAAAGGACTGTAAATTGGCAAATATATTTGTCAAAGTCTCGTATAACCTAAAGTTCATAAAGTGATAAAAATGTTGACGTAATAAAAAATGACACGATCTCATAATTTCCTCTAGTTTATGTCCATGTTATTGACATCGTAAACCAATCACTAAAGTAGATTTCAACCATTTTGAAAAGTGGCTGCCCATGAAAGATAAGCACTTATCTTATTGATCGCAGGGAGTTTAAAGAATTTTCATGCTTTCCTCTAGAACAAGCACACTAAGGTGCTTGATGAAAGTTTCAGTACAAGATTTGTGTTGATCCTATACCATCCTTCTTATTGTACGAGGGCAACCCTTGATACTTTCAAGAGGCAGCATTACAAATACAGAATATCCGTGAGTATTGTACGTGGACGAGTGAACGGAAAGTACACTTGGACTATAAACATTTCAGGACACAGTTATATCCACTTTGGTTACAGTTTACCAGCATTGCATTTCGTGGATTTCCGTCGCAAAGCACATTGCAACTTCATCTGTTAAACCCACACGTTGTAGGCGATGAATTAAACTGAACCGTGTAACAAACTTTCTTGCTTCAGATATAGATATCAGTTATTAGCTACCGAAGAAACATCACGTAGCGAATTGTCAACTTCACAACCTGAATGACCCACTTAAGAGTGCTCCTAAAGAAATTGAGAACTCATTTACGACTGTAGCGCCCTTTTAATCATTATAATATAATTTAACATTTTTATTGATTTTTAAATATCAAAAACTAAGTTTTAACATACATGTAAGTAAAATTCAATAATATTTTAATAAAAGTTTCACAAATTAAAGTAACAAAATAAAACCGCAGTCTGTAGGATAAACAAAAAGGATCAGTGGTTCGTTTTATAAAACAGCTTTCAAATTTTTGCAACAAAAAATATAACTATATACCTCATATAACTATATATTACAAAAATATAACTATATATTTCATAAAATATTTTTTTTAAATATTCTTAAATTATATTATCTATCTTTTAAACTGCTTTAAATAATAAAAATTAACGTAAAGCAGATTAGTCCCTAAAGGATACTGACACTGACAGGGGTGAGAAGCATTCAACATTTTAAAGGTTTTAAAATAAATATTAAAATATTACGAATAGAAGAAAAGAAATTCTTTTAAAACGAATCAATTTTAATTACATTTCATGTAAATTTNNAAAATTAATTAAATTGTTATAACATTTTCATAAGCTATTTTAAGATTAAAAAAAAAGAACCACACTCTGTTAATTTTTAAAATATTGAAACATTTTTTGTCTCCAATATTATTAAAAACGAAAAAATATTTAAAGCGATTTTATAAATATTTATTATAGCACTTAAACTTGAAAATCACGAGTTTTATTTTTTATATGATTTTTTAGCTCTCGATAAAATGCAGTTCGATACTTGTACATAAGTTAATTATTTATTTATTTCGTGAAATTTTTTTCTCGGGCAAAAAACGTCTAGAGAGCTGAATAATCAACTTCCTGCACACCCGTATGAAAATTTACTATTTTAAATATCATGATTTTTAACCGTTTAATAAGTCAAGTATTTTTTAGGCATTATTGAAAGCAAAAACCATACACTTCAAAAGACACTTTCTATTCGACGAATTTTACCAATCTATATAGATAATATTACATTAAATCCTTCCAGCTATTCTCATTTTTCCATTCTTTCTTTGCATAACCCTGCGTCATATAATCGGCAAAATCTTTGGAAAATCATGAAAGCCCGAGGAGGCGGCGCGCATTCTTGAAAACGCATTACTCCCTCAACGATACATCAGACAATCGGGGTGGAGAGTCGGGGCGCTTAAAGGAAATAAGACGCGGGGTGGTGTATGCAGAGGAAACAATGGTCGAAAGAAAGGGATATTGTGCAAAGTTGCGCTGGCGCGGCGGTCCGCGCACGTAATAAAGAAAAGAGAAGCCTTGAATAACGGAAAAAGAGAAAGGACCCCCACACCGAACGACGTCTAAGTTCCGCAGCCACCGACGACGACCAAGTTGCTACTCTCTTTTTCTTTCTATACTTATCCTGCACACACGTGTACTCGTATTTGTACTCGCTAAACATATATACAGGTATATACGTAGGTACGCGTACGTGCACACGTTGCTTTTATAACTCGCGTGCAACCGCGAAAGCAACAGCAGCAGCATAGCGGCCTAAAGAGATTGAATCGCGCCAGTCGGCATTCAGCGAGGAGTAGTACTACATCCACCTATATAGCCGCGCTCGCTCGCTCATACACCAGAGAGAGAGAGAGAGAGAGAGAGAGGCTGCTGGCTGCTGGTTGACGGCCGACAAGATGCGGGTCGCCCTTCGCGGCTCTCGCTCTCTTGCTCTTTCTCTGTCTATGTCTCTCTCTCTCTCTCTCTCTCACTCTCACTCAGCGAGCACAACACTGCGAGTGGCAGAGTCTCTGGCAACGTCGCCTCTGAGAGAAAGAGAGAGATAGAGAGACTGGCTGTAAGTTCTCTTTCTCCGGTCGTCGTAGCGGCGCGAGTCTAGCACGCTCGCTCGCTATCTTGTTGGACTTACAGGCCACTTAAGTCATTCCGCAGGCCAGCGGAATTAAGCGGCGTGCTCCGAATAGTATGGGTTTATAGAGAGATGGGATGCAGCGCGTCGAGGCAGCAGCATCGATCTCGATACACACCAGCCGATCGGATGGGTGTATATACACGTATAGCTAGACCTAGCCAGTTTAGCGGACTTTTGCCTTGTGGTCTGTGTGCGGCTAGAGCGAGCACTGATTGAATCTCAAAATATTCGAAGAATTTTTCCAGAGCTTTTACAATAGACTTGCTCTTTAGTCCGATTAACCGCTAAAGTTTTATTCTGGGTAATTTAAAATTTATTAGCCTGAAACATAGCTTGCAATCAAAAATTAAGTACACCGTTAATTTGATGAACAATTTAAACTTTCAGTACTTCTAATCTGGATGTAAATTTTGCAAGCTAGAATTCCGGACTATCTTTATATATAATCAACATATCTGAAAGTAAACGACCTAGGTGGCCATATAATATACTTGGATGGCTCGTGTTGGCCGCACTTATCTTATCTGGAGAAATCGTATAATATTTCTTGTGTCTGAAAAGTACTACTCTGCGGAAGTAGTTTTAAGAGTAAGCAGTTTTCAATTTAGGCATTCCTCCTTACTACTTTCGAGGAGCCGAAATGAGACGGCAAACTGTGAGCTTTTTCGCTCTGGAAATGTGGCTCCATAAAAAAAACGATGCTCCACTCAAAAACGAACGATTCCATCTTGCCGGTATAAACGTACACCTACATCCTATTCCGTAAAAACAATTTATTTTTCACATAATTGAAAAAATTATAATATTTAGCTTATCCCTCCAATTTTCCAGAACAGAAGATAAGTCAGAGGCTCATGTCTCAAAATACCAACGTCCACATAAATTCAGCATTGTCTTTTGTCGGCGCTCGACTTTAATTCCGCGGGCTATCTCACGATGGCCAGCCGAGATTCTGTAATTCAAAAATCCCTCTCTCGTTTTGCATGGAAAAGCGCTCTCTAGCTATGTACCAGTGCGTATCGGCAGCGCGCATCTCGCCCTATAACCGACTAGAAAAGATCCGTAGCCGATTCGGCCATAGCGCGCGCGCGCGCACGTAACGGGCCGATGTGTATAAATTCAAAGGCCGCGGAGTGTAGATCGAGTTATGCCCGATCGCTCGGCCAGCACGATAAAATCAGAAGATTAAAGCGCGCTGGCTCGCTCGCATTTGCTCAAAGGCGCGTTTCCCCCCCAAGACTGCTGAATCAGAGCGCTGCCGCTGCTGCATCTATATAAGCGGCGCATAGATTTTTGAAAAGCCGTCCGTCGTTTATTCACGGCGCGCGTGCTCCCGCATATAACCGAAGCGCCCGGATGGATTCTAAGTACCAGCCGGCCGAAGTATTATATTTATTTACTGCTAAACTGCAGCCGGCGCATAATGCAAACGACAGAGAGGCGGCGATGCATTGTTTCGCGGTGACGGCGACATACTTTGCAAAAGTGCGACCTTGCCGATCCTCGTTGGCTTGCTGCAAGTATGCTACGCACGGGCTTTTTCTCGGAAACCAGGAGAGCGACGTTGGCAAGCAGGAAATCGCTGCGGCCGATTAAAAAACAATTTGCAGCGCGCGCCGTACGTGGCTTTCTTTGGCCACGGTAATAAGTTTCTTTCTTGAGCGTCGGGCTAATCCGTGAATTCGAGACGCGACTGAGACCGTTAGCTTTGGTATTAAATGTTCTTAGCAGTTATTTGGTTGGGAAAAAAAGGAGAAGAGGAGAGAAACTTTTTCAGAGTAAAGTGTTGCTTTCCCATCTCGGAGAATAAAAATGATCTGCTTTTAATTGGCCGGAAAGCCGAATGCTTGACCTCGGCGGCAGAGTTGTTTTATATTGTACAATTACAGCGTACTTTTTTATTGAAAGGTTCGCTGCGAAATACACTTGGCGTAACGATCTTCCGGAAACTCGCTGCCGCTGAAAAATCCTAAAGCTGCTGTTCAAAATAATACTTTTAACAATAAAATACCACAAGTATCACTCTCTATAGTAAAAAAGAAAGCCGTAATAACTCTCGAGGCATCCCGTAATATGCACACATGCTGCGGCCGATAACCGCGCGCCCAGCGCAAACTGTCACGGAAATCACGGGACTCAACATTTACTTACTAAGACTCTCGTCTTACTCGCTGTTTATGCCACATATACTCGCTAGCTCGCTCGCGCGTGCATAATCCTATTTTATTATTTTTAACGAGTTGAATGGCTTATACGCGTCGCCAGCTAGAGAGAAAGAGAGAGAGAGAGAGAGAGAGAGAGAGAAAGAGAAGCGAAGCAGTAGAAGAAAGAGCTCAGCGAGGGGTTTGCGCTCATATCTACAGCACTGGGACGCTCGTAAAGAGAGTCACTCTCTGACGGATGAATCAGCCGGTCAGGAATTCTTTTTCTCTCTCTCTTTCTGTCTCCCTCTTGCAGGCGCGTTGTCAACCTCGCCGAGCGCTTACCTTGCGTGCGTGAGAGCGGTACACACATGTAGTATATATATACCTATATACGACCCGAAAAGGCGGAGATACGAGAGGTTTCCTTTACTCGACCGTCTTGGCAAAATTTTTTTCCCCTTGAGTCACTCGCGCCGCTCGCGAGTCTATATAAGCGTGTGTGTATGTGCGCGCGCGCTCGAAGCAGCTCGAGAAAGAAGCGAGCTTTTTATTGCTGTGACGCTGCTACAATGAAATCTAGAGTAAACGATTCAGATGAATTTATAGGACCGTGCGCTGAGATGTGGGTTCGTTATCCGCGAGTGATGTATACTGATTTAGCCGCACATGATCTGACATGTGACTTCCTCGGGGTTTGGAAGTTGCTAAGTTTAAATATACTATATTTGGCCAAAAAAAATTTAAAGTCATTTTTGATGGTAGCAATGAATACAGAGCGAATCCAATTTCAAATAAAGCAATTCTGGGATTGTCAAGTCAGTGAAGCTATGGCCAAATTATTTAAGTTGGTTTCCAAAATTAATCGTCGCACTTCAGTTTAAGAATCGAGAAATGAAGAGAAATTGTTTATTTCTTACGGTGCATTTTTCATTATCATGATTATAACGCGCACGGCATAACGATGCATTACAGTCAAATATAGAACATAATACATAACATTAACCAAAGCTTAAACCAACAGCCCAATAGCGGAGCTATAACCGCTTCTAATGTAATAATAATAATAATAATAATAATACGCGGACCTTGTATAGAGCATGAATGCGGTATATGTAACGTATAAACGTGGTCTATAACTGAAAACATCGTTTAACAAGAAATATACGTCGGTATCAACGTTGTAGCTTATAGCCATCAAAGCGGACAATTCAATTTGAGCTTCGAATCTTCGATCGACCTGCGAACGATGACGAGTAGGATTTCATGACTCCCCGGGCTGCGATCAATTTAATAAAGAAATGCCTTTTTCTTTAAGCCAAAAAATTACGTCTAAGCGAAATGAGCAGACGCTCACGTCGATCAGCCAACGTCGCCGAGCATCGAGAAGAGATAACGGCTTCTACTTACCTTACATGCACTTAACTTGAAAGCGATAAAGTGAGCCATTTCTCATAGAGATAACCGCGCGCTCCCTGGTACCTTCAAAACAGCCTCGACGATACGTCATTATATTTTCAAAATAAAAAGCTTTATCCATAAGGTTAAATTTAAGCTAAAAACGCTCAATATTCGCGGACGGTGACGATGGCCGGATTTGGGAAAACCAAACGGATATCGGACGCATTCCAGGTGCATCATCGAGCCACGATCCGCAGGGGCACCAGGGTCTGTATATGTGCGCGCTGCACCTACAATAAACGGCCGCCGACCCCGCTCCCTCTCCCCCCACTCTCACCTTCTTACTGGCTCTCTTTCGTTGTTCTTTCGTCCGCTCGTGTTCCCCTCTCTTTCTCACTGCGCGCGCGAGTGCTTCGTTTTCTTATAGTTTACTCCCCTTTTCTCTCTCTCTCTCACGCGAGAGCGCGAGGTCTTCGTTCCCTTATTTCTTTTTTCAGTTTTACGTTTCCTCTCTGCTGCCGCCGTTCGAATTCCGTTTTCGAAGTCTCGCGAGGAGAGAGAGAGAAAGAGAGAAATCGTGTGGAGACTCTCCACGAGCTCGCGGCTGATTTGATTAGGGTGCGCTGCTGTGCTTTGGGGCCCGAGCTTATTTTGGAGAGGAGCTCGGGTTCTTACTTTTTTTTCTAACTGTTTTATTCATTAGACTAAGTAGGGTTAATCGCATTAGCGCAAGAGGAATTGTTAAAGATTGAGGATTATCGGTGGACCAGATTTGCGCTTGATTGCTTTTTCAGAAAATTTAGACCGAATTAATGCGTTGGTATATAAACAATCACTCACCGTGTCAGCCGCATGCGGAAAAGCCGTATGCGAATGCAATTGCGGGATTAACGCGGGGCAAATTGTTGTATAATGATTGCGTGTTTATTTTTATTACGCTATAAAGGTTGAGAAAAAAAAAAATTATGGATGGGCTATATATCGCACAAAGTAGAACGAGCGATCGTTCAAAGAAATATGGAAGCGCGTCGGGGCTCGATGAATTGATGGACATGAATTTACTATGAATTCCATCAATTTAATGCACAATCCAATAACAGAAATCCAATAAAGCAAACTATAAAACGAATTTTTCATCCCATTGATAATGCAGTCATAATTCAGCGGTATCCAGTGCGCATACCTCATCGTTACCTTTAATCCCTCAATTTCTCATCGGCAGACGAGTGACGCGCGCCCGACGCAACATAATTAATCCTAATAACAATCGCTTGAATGTCATCGGCTTGTGCATCTGCACAATATAAATAAACGTAGCGTATAAACACAGACTTTATCGGCGGCTACAAATAAAAACACCGTATCTCCAGCGTACAGGCGCAGAAAATATCGGCGTTTTTATTTGGAGCCGTCATTATATCCGATAATTTCTCCTAAAGGGACGAAATAGGGCAAAAAGCGAGCAGTTCTAATTCCTCATAAAGCTAGCGCGTATAAATAACCTTTGGCCTGCGCTCTCCTTCATCGGGGTGTGGCGAAAAAATCGCGTGCATCGCGAGAGAGAGAGAGGAGAGCAGCTCCGTATATACATATACATGTATATCGCCACAGGGCAATAGCTGTGCGCGCGGCGCTCGCCTCCGTATGTGTGTATGACGCGGTGAAATAAACTCGAACGCGATACTCGCGGAGGAGTTTCGTTTTTTCCATTTGCATAATCCTCCTATAGCAAAGGTGTACTCTTTACAAACACTAGCGCGCTCACAGGCACACACAGACAGACACGGCCTCGCGCGCGAGCGGCCTGGTTTCCTGCCATTTGCAGCCCCGCGTCTTCGTTTGATTTCAGCTCTTGAGTGTGTACTATACGAGAAGGAGACGCTGAGGGGGGAGAAGAGAGACTTAAACTGGTTGTCGTGCTTGGCGCAAGAAAAACTTTATACCTATCTAGCCGCGGTAGCCGATATGAAAGGAGCACGTATAGCTAGCTATATATATGTCCAGCCTTTTTCCCACTATAGCCAGACAAGTCGTTTTCCTTCGTATATGAGCTTCGCCTGGCTGAATGGCTTTTTGCGCGCGGCCCCCGCAGTAGGCTTCCTATAGTGCAGCAACCACCGCGGCATTGTCGGAAAATTGTTACATCCTCGCAGGTAGCTAGACCTATACGGGAGCGAGTAGCTAACCTGTTTACGAGACGATACACGTGTATATCCGTCTTGTAGTAGTAGTAGTAGAGCAGGATTTTTGCTGTAAACTTTCAATTGAGTTCCAGCGGCGCACAGGCGCGTTCTTGAAAATTATATATCGCTTTCTGTTTCTGGGCGGGCGGATCTAGCTCCCAGAACTTTGTTAAGACGCGAGTTTGTATGTATGTACTGATACAAGTGTAGGTAGGCTTTTAGCCGCACTTTGACCGCTTTTCGCGCATTCGAATGCTCCTCGTTCCCTGAGCGCACTTGTAACATGTAAGTGAAGCTAATTTTCGGTCCTACTTCTTTTAGTTTTGCTGTGGGGAAAAATTTTTGTTTTTCAGACTTGTTTGGAATGGGCCTGATGAATACGCGTGTCTATATTATGAACTGCTTTCATTGGAATATCTGTTTGACTTATATGCAAGTGTTGCATTATATATCATTACTGATTTGTTGAATTAATTTGCTCTTCTAAGCACAGAATTCGGTTTTCATTTTCTTTGAAATTTAG